>SNQJ01S0066260.1:18915-40147 GCA_010110895.2 Picea sitchensis | reverse complement strand
GATCTACTATGTTCTTATAATTTCAACAGTTGGCTCTCACATACTTGAGGATTCATAGTGAGAAGTGTAATCACCAATTGGCCGACAAGTCTATTAACAGGCTATTGTAATGAAAAGTTAATGATAATGGGTACCTTGCCGACGACCCTGGTTTGGTATGTTGGTTTAGGATCCATATTCATGTGCTAGAGGTTTTGTGTTTAAAGTTTGACATTTGAAATTCTTCTAGGACAATGACATGCATACAGTTGGATTGTTCTTGCAGTTTAGTGAAGTCCTCAATTCACAACAGTGGATAATGTTGGGTCCGACTTTCTTAGTAATTCGCAAATGTATAGTATGGTGTCATAGCTGATTAGTCTCTTATTTTGAAGTCTAATTTGTCTTTCAATCACAGCATTTATTTTTTGAAATATCTATAATCTGCAGCTTAAAACATATCCTTTGCGACCTTGTCAGTACTCTGAGGATTGGTGAAATTCGGTTTTGACCATATTAAAAATTCTGTTGGTGCAATGACCTCTGGACAGTTGGATTATTGTTCTGTGCTAGTGAAGTTATGTCATAGCAGGAGCTGTGGGGGCTGACATTTAGTCATTAGGTACAGTTATGATATGTGATAATGCCATCGCAGAAGTTTTGTGTGAAAGTGTTATGGCCGATTAGTTTCTTTCTTGTCTATCTAAATGTGCATTTTGCCTACATTAAACTACGTAGCTTAAGTATATCCTTTGCTGCTTTGTCAGTACAGTAGGAAATGGACTTTGTTGTTCACCAAATATGAATCTTGACGGAGTAGTTGTTTCTGATGTATTTTCCCTGGGTCAAATAAAATTTGATTGGTTGCAGTCATTGTTCAAATTTTACTGCCTTAAGATGCTGGAAACAAGATGTTATATAGGACGAAACTTATTCTCTATGTTTTAAGAGTTTATGGCATCCAGCGATTGCAAATGCTTTAAACATCGCAAGAATTGCCGTAATTTGATTCCCCCACCATTGTAGTAGTGGGACAACAAATTATTTTCTATTCGAGTCCTACCATGCACAATTTGAATGAGCATCTATACATATCAACTCTGCCGTTTCATGAATTCTGTGTTTTAAGGTCATTGGATGCCTGATGAGGTTTGTGTATTGTCCTTACTTTCAGAAGTTGTGTTTTGGTTTGATTGTCGTCTTTAAGGCCATTGGTGGTTGTTTAGATCCAACAAAAGAGAAATACTTCTGAATTGTTGTTTATCTTGGTTTTGCAGCCAACCTTTCACTTCTACAAAAACGGGGCAAAAGTTGCAGATCTTATAGGAGCTGATCCTCACCGCTTGAAGGAGATTGTTGGAAATCTAGCAACATGATTTTTTTCAGCTGTTTTCATGCAAATATGCCGAGGAATACTGGAAGAGATGGATTCTAGAGTTGAAACTTGAACAAGGCAAGTCACTAATCCTAGCAGCATAGCAATCGGATCTCCATCCTAGTATTCCAAAACTTCGGCAGAAATGACGATACTAGATTTTGTTTCTAAGAAACTCATCCTTGTATTTTCATCTAGGCAGCAAGTTTAGAGATATGTATTCTTACACTCAATTCAATTCTCAATTGCATCCATGGTGTATATGCTGATAATAGATCACAGAAACTGGTATAGTCTTTAGCATTTTGGCTGATGGATTTTTACTCTTGTTTCCTATCAAAATATTAATGATGTTAAAATTTCGTTAAAGCATCTGATTCAGTTGCAGAATTAACTTCTTCCGCAACCTAAAAAGAGATGAAAAATAAAAATGAAATATTAGGATACATGCTGGGGAACAAGAATTTTTTTTGGGGGGGTTTAATGTTTGTATTCATGTAAATACACCGACATGCACACACTTGTAATTCTGTTTGATCAATGAATGTATAATGGTGATTTTGTGAAATTTAACATTCTCACACACATACACACCCTATCTCTTACACACCCCTTCATAATGCGAACATACATAGATCTTTTCGAATCTTTGACTTGGAGCTGCTTCTTAGAATAGCACGTTCTCATTATTAGTTATAGGTTCCCTGCATAAGTTTGGGCTAACTCAAGTCTTGTAACTTGGTGCTGGCATTGGTAGAAAAGTATGGTTTCTTTTGTCTTTTGTCTATTTTTTTTCAAATAATAATATCATCAAAGAATATAACATAAAATGCTTCTCACTAAATGTTGTTATGGTAATGATAATTGTTTACCATGGGTTGTTATTTGGTGTTGTGGTAAACTGGTCATGAAGACCATGCACATCATTTTTATTTTCTATTGATTTGGAATCATTTGTTATATATATATATATTCTCAATGCCTTAGAAAAAGTTACGTATTTGTTATATATATATACATATTTTTAATGCCTTGGAAAAAGTTACGTACATGTTTGTGGTAGTCTTCAATGGCAAGTGATATTCACCAGGCACACTACCAATGATTGGTAGTGTGCCCTCTTCGACTTGGCTATTGAATAGTGAATAGTGTAGTATGCAACGGACAGGAGAAAAAGGTACACTACCAATGATAGGTAGTGTTCCTGGTGGATAATTTTCACCATCCTCAATTCTGTTGATTCAAAGTATATATTTGTGTACTACTACCATATAAATTTATTCAAGTATTTATTAAACGATACATACTTTTAAGAAAGCAATCAAGATTTGGTTTAGGAGAGGGAATGGGTTGAGGAAAAAAAAGTACACTACCAATGATTGGTAGTGTTCCTGGTGGATAATTTTCACCATCCTCAATTCTGTTGTATATGCTTTAATCCAATATATTTATGTACTACTACCATATAAATTTATTCAAGTATTTATTAAATGATACATACTTTTTAGAAAGCAATCAAGATTTGGTTTAGGGGAGGGAATGGGTTGCGGAATTTGTTATTCATACTAGGAAACACATGTATATATGACGGAGAATATGGGTGAACACATGCATATACACGTAACCATGGACTTGTACTGTCAATACATGTGACCCTAACACTGGTTGGATTTCTGCCTCATGTTTAATTCATTTGTTTAATTCATTGATTGTGAGTGAAGTCTAAAAATGTTATATTTCTTTGAATATTTATAATGTAGGCAATGTTATATCGATGATATTTTTTTAAAGGATAAATATAAATGAAATATTTAGAAGTTGCATTTGTACCAAAAAATTATATCAATTTTAATAATAAAATAATATTTTGGAATTATATCAAATTTTAATAATAAAATAAGTAAAATTGTTGGTAAAGTTGTTTATTCCATGCTTCATATATTGTAAAAAATTGTATGTATTTATGTATTAATTATATATAGTAAATGTTTTTATGTATTAATTATATATAGTAAAAAACTAAAGTAATTAATTATGAAGTAGAATTGGAGAGATTTAAATTTACATGTGTAATTGTTATTTGTTTCCATGAGAAAGAAAAGAATTGTTATTTGTTATTTTAGTTCACTTTAAATTGAAAACTAAAATTGAAATTGTTTCAGATGTGTTGTTTGAATATAAAGATTTATATAAATTTGAAAGACTGTGTTTTTACACATTAATTATATATTCATTGAATTATATATCATTACCAATTGCATGCGTTGAAATGATATTAAGGTATTATTTTGAAAACTATTAAATTTTTTTATTAATTAAATTTGAGTTTTTGATTAAAAATAATGCTTAATTCAAATCAATTTATATTTTTTTTGTTTTGAGATAAAAAAAGTGTGTTAAAATGTCCTTGTTTCTCATGTTTCATAAGCAATTTTTTTTTTAATAATAATAAAATAAAATCATATTTATTGATTCTTCATAGATTTGAAGAGTACAATTAACTTTTAAAGCCATAGAGAAATTATCTTGTATTATTGATATTTAGGTTGAAAATTATATACTTAGCATATGTTCTACAAACACCCAAAGAAGTTCAAGGATGAGATCGAGAAAGCAATTAAGGAATTGTTAGAGATGGGGCATATCAGGCTCAGTTCCAGTCCATTCACTTCTTCGTTGTCTTGGTCAAGAAGGATGGTACTATGAGGATGTGCATCGATTACAGGGATTTTAACAAGAAAACAATCAAAACCAGGTATCCCATTCCTAGGATTGATGAGCTATTGGATTAGTTGCATGAGGCAGTGTACTTATCAAAGATTGATATTCGCTTAGGATATCATCAGATCAGGGTCAAAGAACATCATGCCCACAAAACTGCTTTCTGTTGTAACTTTGGGCACTATTAATTCTTGGTCAGTGTTTTCCTGAATTATATGCTCTATTATAACACCATGGTATTGTGTTGAGATTTTATTTTAATATGAAGGCTTAAGTTTTAATTCAAGTGCCCCAACATCTGTAGTCTAAATTTTCCCCAGTTAATAGTATGTCTTTTGTATGCATATATTACATTTCCCATTATTAAACTAAACCAGAGCCTAGTGCCAATCACCCATTATCAATAAACACAATCCACATCAATGATAAAAAACTATGTTGTATTAGTTTCGGGAATGTGGGGAACGTGGATATCATATATTATATTTCAATTTATAAGTTGTTTGAAAGTAATAATTACAGATGTTCATATTACATTCATGGTACATAGACACACCACATACATATTTGACTAATGATACGTACAACAATAAGACTGGTGGATGGTGTGTTGATATATATTATATTTCAATTTATAAGTTGTTTGAAGTTACTACTTATCGGTGTTCATATTATATTCATGGTACATGGGCACACCACATACATATTTGGCTAATGATACATACAACAATAAGACTATGGTGGATGGTGTGTTGATATATATTATATTTCAATTTATAAGTTGTTTGAAGGTAATACTTATCGATGTTCATATTACATTCATGGTACATGGACACACCACATACATATTTGGCTAAACTTAGAACTGAACATTGTAATATAATGCCAATATTGGAATGTTCTGCCTCCTAGCAATGCCTAGAGTATTTATTTCAATCAAAATATAGGCCATTATTGAACAATTTTGCCTCCTAGCAATGCCTCAAATTTTAGTATTTAAATTTTGTTTCGAACAAATTAGAGGCCAACTTGGGATAACTCCAGCTCATACTATCTGCTAGAATTGCTATATAATATATACTATAGTATATTCAATTGTTCAACAAGTTACAAATAATATACTATAGTCTATTTAATTGTTCAAGAAGTTACAAATAATATACTATAGTAGATTCAATTGTTCAACAAGTTACAAATAACAAAACTCAGCTAGTGGTCTCTATAACTAAAGCCTGGAAAAAAACTTCAAACACGATATGTCATAAGCTATTACTATTAGGCTTTAATAGACCTTATAGGCAATTAAAATTGTAAAATCTCACAACATAATTTAGGAAACCACCCAACAAAATTTAGGAAACCACACAGTGGAACTTACAACATTACAAGAAATTGCACAACATAATTTAATGGACAAGCATACCTGGAAATGGTATTAGAAAATGATAAATGCTAGTAGTTGCTCACGAATTCTCACATTACTACTCACAATGCTAAGATGACCGAATACTAACAAGATGTTTGACATTGTTTCTCAAAATGCACTAATAAAATGCACCGTACTCACACATGACTCTTCAATGTGCTTGAGCCCTCACTCAAATGTGACTACTCAATACACCTTGGCCCTCACACAAGACTCACAACGCATCTCACTCACATGAAAACTCACAATGTAACATGATGCCAAACAACCTCAAATTCCAAACACTTTGTATTCTTCATGATGGGTTTCCTATTTTATAGATATAAAATAGGATTTTAAAAATCATTTTATGGTTTCTTTAAGGGGTGTTGAAAGATTGGCTCCAAAATAATGATAAAACATGCTAAGGATGCACCAATTTGGGGCCCACAAGCTTGGGAGCTCCTTGCTAGACCGAGAGCTTCTACAAACTCCTTATACCAGAAACTCGATTTAAAACGTTCCCAAGCTCCCATTTCCTTCACTTTGAAGCTCCCAAAAAGATTTAAAGTTCCTAGAACAGTTTTGAAACAATTGGGGATGTTTGTACCTGTTCCCAAGCTCTCAAAAATGTTGGAATGGTGGGAACGAGTTTTGGAGATACCGATAACAGTTCCCGTGTAACTAGGATAAACAACGATAATTACGGGTTGGCCACATCATTGTTCACATAGAGTTATTGTAGTAACCAAATATTAGAGCCAAATACCAAATCATGTACTAACAAACATCATTCATTTAAAACATAAATCCAAAACCTAGTAACATATATCATCCATTAAAAATATAATTATAATTTTCAAATCACGCTCTTACACTTTTAATTAGTAAGACAAACAAATAACGAAACTAAGGTGATTCCACTTGTTCATGAGCCTCCAAATTGCAATATTTAGAAGAAGAAGAAAACATATGCTATGCACCTTAACCCATAAGTAGCTCAACCATGACACAACCCATTGACCATACATCAATAACAATTGTATACTCAATGGCTCCAAAGCAGGTTAGTGGCTCGATAATAGTGCAAGCAAAGATATAATATATTTGGTTCACCCTTGACCTCTTATAAAAAACAAATCATTTGCCAATACCAATACCCCTTATACAAAATTCAAATAACTAGCATACCCCCGAAGCATGGGAAAGAGAACATCGAATTGAATCAAGATGATGCATCATTTGAAGATAAGAGATGTGTGTTGGATGGTTCATGAATAAATAATAGAGTATCTAGTGCATATGGTCTATGAATAATGTATTAAAATGATTTTTCATATGATCAAGCATCAATGGAAATCCTTTTATTTGGTACCATCTGTGATTGACAATTGCTCATATGCAAGGTAAGGAGGAACTTGTGTGGTTCACATAGGAAAAACCGCATTTCCAAATAGAATAATCATACAAAGAAGAAAATTTGAAGTTGCAAAGTGAAAAGGGACTTGAAAAAAAAAACTTGGTTTGATGAACAAGACGTCAAGACAAATGTGGATATCACCATAGGAAATGGATTGAGAAAAGTAAGAGGTAATGAATCAAAGGTTTTGATTTTAGGAACTGATTATGTCAATAGGTTAAGGTCACATCATGCTAAATTTAACCTACTATGGAGTGGGAATATATGGATAGGAAAAACAAGGAATTTGGGTTCAATTTTGATTTAGATTCAGAACTTGAAAATGGGTTTAGGCTTAGTAATGGTTTTTCTAGATCCATGTATGATATATTTAGGAGAAATAGTGATCTTTTTGTTAGAAGCAAGCAAAAGTTGTTGCTTGATCAAAATTCCTAGTATGTGGGGTTTCATTGAAATTAGCAACTACTACCCACTCCTTAGCTTGATAAGAGGTTGAAGTTTTTCCAATTTGGTGGGAAAAACCCTTTTACTTTTGTTGATTCTCTTTGAGTTCCAAGTATTTAACTTTTTTGTATAATACTTTGGTCATAACTCCAGAGCTAGCCATAGCCTAAAACAAGTGAAACAATGAATTTTGGAGTTTTATGCGTGTTCAACAAAGCACCCTGATTTGTATGTGACAGTGATATTTTGGGTGATGGCTCTTGTGTTTACAACAAGAGTATGTCACCATTTGTCAGTGCTTCCCTCCCCATCTCAGACAACTCTTGCACGAGATCCTAATTTAAATCCCTATCAAATTATCTACATCGCAATTGAAATGATGCTATATTCTAAATCCAGACCTCATTGCATTACAACCAATACATGATAATTTTCTCATTTCCAAACTAAACCTACACTAAAATATATAGTTGTTATAGCCTAACCAAACCTCATTGTCACAATATGCTTTAAAGCAAATAGTTTTAGATTCTCATTTTAGTAAGAAAAAACTCAAGTAACATGAAACAGAAAACAAGTAAATTTGAGAAAAAACATTTGAGATTCAATATGCAACATATTGATACAGTAAAAGTTAAGCTAATCCATTTATACTAAAATGTCAAATAAGAAAGAAATCAAGGTAACATTTATGTAGGAAAGAAAAAGTAGGATAAGTTTTGCCATTAAGAGAAAGTATTCAAGTACACCCCACCTTGCTCCTATATTAAAAAATAAAACTTATGAAACTAATAATATCAAAGACCAATTATACATAGCTACCATTTTGTTGAGGATGGATTGTATCCACTTAATTCAACCTTTATATTTTGTCCCCCTTGAGGGTTGAGTGAAGGTATGTGTTATTTGTATAATTTTTGTTGTGATAACAAGGAATATGGTTTCTTACATACAAAATGAAAAGTTAGGGTATACCAAATCCTCATTTAAGCATGTTGAATAGAGGACAATAAACCCAAACCATGATAACTAAATACAAAACAATGTAGAGGGTAAAACAACGTAGGGAAAAAAATAGATATAACATAATAGCGAACATTTTCAGTACCAATCACAAACATCAAACATTAATAGAAAACTCAATGAGAGCAAACAAACGAAAGAAAATGAGAATTTAAGAGTGAGATTACATGCCATGATATTGCAGTTGAAGATAGTCATTCCGCCTCACAAAGGAAGATGATATGCTATTTATGGTGAAAATCCAAGTTGTATGTAGCGGTGTGTAGATTCAGAAATAGTTGATGGAAAAATAACTCGATTGAGCTATTGGTTGTAGCTGGTAGTAGATTGTTTCATGAACCCTTTTTGTATACAATTGAATGTCTAAAGAAGATTGTTCATCTTAAGTAGTGGATAATTATATATTATAAGGAAGCAAGTCTAGCAACTCTACTTAGTGAAGCCCAAAGGATTCTTCTTTCTATCATACAATATGAGAATTTAAGAGTGAGATTGCATGCCATCATATTGCAGTTGAAGATAGTCATTGCCTCTCACAAAGGAAGATGATCTACTATTTATGGTGAAAATCCAAGTTGTATGTAGCGGTGTGTAGATCCAGAAATAGTTGATGGAAAAATAACTCTACTGAGCTATTGGTTGCAGCTGGTAGTAGATAGTTTCGTCAACCCTTTTTGTATACAATTGAATGTCTAAAGAAGATTTTTCATCTTAAGCAGTGGATAATTATATATTATAAGGAGGCAAGTCTAGCAACTTTGCTGAGTGAAGCCCAAAAGATTCTTCTTTCTGTCATACAATATATAAAAATTATGTTGTCGATAGTTACCCAAGAGAAAAGAAGGTCCAATGGAATTATCCAAGACACCGGTATTCAACATTGCCAGGAAAAATGAATTGGAACTAACTTGCGTGAAACAATTCTCATCAGGCAGTACCATGTTTGAGTCACCCTTCAAATGGAACAAAAAATCAGGCAACTGAATATTTGTATTTTCTACACCAAAGAAATTGTAACACAATCCAAAGCCAAGGATACTTTCCACTTCATGAGCTCTTATGTATCCAATCTAAGAAGCAAATTCACCTGCGAGCTGGTTATAGATCATTTCGAGAAATTGAGTCAAAGAAGTTCCCGAATCGATTATAGTTCCACCATTATCTTTGGTGTCAAATCTCAATAGCTTGGAGGGCTGTTTCAAGCGTTTTCCCCCAACACTGACACATTTAGACCAATGTAATAGAAATCGTTGTATGTGTAAAAATGCACTCGAGAGTTATTTAGAAAGGGAGTGTGACTGAAAGGGATATATTTGGGGAAAACTTTGTCATCGAGCACCATCTTGCTTCTTTTGTTTTGGTCATCAAAAAGTAGTTTTTTCTGAAGGCAATACACAAATTTGTCACCAATAAGAGGACTAAGCTAGGAAGGCATAGACAAACCTCCTCTGTCAAAACCACGTTGTTTGGGGAGCAAAATGAAATATCTTCACAAATACATATATATTTGCGCAATGATTTGACTAATAAAGTCTACAAAGGTATACATACCCTATCCCCCTTGGGTTTTGAACCTACACTTGTTTAACCATTAGGTCAACTCAGGTTGTATTTTTGTTCTAATCATGTTGAATAAGTTTTACCATAAACATATTAAACCATAAGACTATGTAAACACTGTTATCCAAACTTAATACAAGATTAAATATGTAAAACCCTAATTCAAAAATTCATTGAGTAAAAATATCAAGAAGTCATTAAAAATAATGTAACTACCTCCTCATAGAACTTTCTACTTCTCAGAGTTGCAAGTCACTGCAAACCACATGCATTGAATGATAGGTAAGCATATATATATATATAGCTCATGATCATGACTTCTCCCTTTTCTCCTTGAAGAGATATAACAAAGATACACTAGACACCTTAACAACTTTAAACCCAACTCTAGGAATATCTGCCACGACATGCCCCTTTCGCCCAAATCTAGCAATGAAGACCTTAAAACGGATAGTTTCCTATAAGTCTAACTTAATGCCAACGTTCATAATCTATCATTGAACTGCAACATCACAAATCTTTTATTCCACAAATTTTCATTTTTCGAGCCAATCAAAAGGGATTTCCTATAAATGATGATCACATGGACAAGGATTTTAATGTTAAAATGTGTTCATTGTCATTCAATGTTTCTAATACAAATTTTCATTTTTCAAGTCAATGAATATGGTTCCATGTAAACGATGATCACCTCCAAGGATTTCAATGTTGAAACATGTTCATTATCATTGATTATTTCCAATCTCTCCATGATTTCCATTGTTGGAAGGTTAGATTTGACATTCACATTTCTTATGCTTCCTTACTATATTATCTCCCCCAACATTGTAGTTATTAACAAAGGATAAAATGCAATGTATGTTAATATGTAGATATGAGTCCTACCCACCTCAACATATACTATAGAACCTCAATGACATACTCACAAGAAACATATTGAAAATCCTTAGGCCCTCCTCTCCATAAACAAAGAGACTAACAACCTTCCATTAAGTGACCAGTTTAGTAATCCAATTATCCTCCACTACTATGACAATTTAACCTCCTGAGATGGGGATAGTGTAAGATTAATATCATAACCAACTACACCACCCACACACACATATGACATTTAATGATTTGTTTATTCCATAACCATAATTAAATAAATATCTGAAAATTGCATAATAATAAAGTTCCAAAATCCTTTTTTGTTTCAATCCAAAAGTTAAATAATTAACTATACAACTTTAACATAGTAAAAAAATAAATTATACAACATATCCTTATTAACAAAATAATCATAGTATTTTAAACGATATCAAACTAAAAGATATAATCCAAAAAAGTAATTAGAATTGAGGAACAACAATTTAAAAAAATAAAACTAACTAAACCTTAGAAGCTTAGAACTACCCTTATAATTAAAACATGCTTTTGTAAAATGAAATGTCTCTTTCATAATTTTTTCAAAACTAAACTTATAACCATCATGGATTAAAAAAAACATAAAAGTTAATCTCTTCGTGCAATGAAAATTAAAAAAAACAAGTTAATTTCATGAAAATTTCAAAAAACATAAGAGTTAATCTCATAGTGGAATGAAAAGCAGTAGTTTAAATGTTCTATTTTTCTGAGTAATTTTTTCTATTTGATTTTATCGGAAATTGGGTGATGAATGGTTGGATCTGCAGATTTGAGTGACTAAGTTTATATAATTTAAGTATCCCACAGATTTTTCAACACGCTAAATCCATTGCAGTACTAAATTCATACTCTACGGTTGGTTACAGAGAAGAGAGTAAAACTAAAGATTTTCTCCACTTCTTCCTCGACAAGTTGCTAAATGGTTGGTTTGTTGTACAAACAGGCGATGGCAATGAACGTTGTTATTGATGAGAGGCGTGATGGATGTGGAGTGTTGAACGTGTGGCGCTCCACTTAAAACAACCAGCGGCCCTCTGCCCGTATTCATGGCGACCATGCCCAGCCTCTCTTTATGTTTGAGTCGGCCAAGGAGAAGTGGGTCGAACTACAACCATTTTAAGAATACCACCAGTTTTACATGCCAAATTAAGAAGTACGAGATATTATCAGATGGTGTTACATTTAAAAATGAGATGCTTACCATAAAATCAGTTGTGAGTGAGGATTGACCTATGGAAGTATCTTATTGCTCAAATACATCTTACAATGGTGTTAATATTGTTGCAAAGTGATGATATGACTTACCAAATGGTTTTGTAGTTTGATGTCTCTGTGAAATACGCAATTGCATAATTGGGTCATGAGTATAAACTGTTAGAATTGACGTTTACAATAGTATAGTTGGTTTGATTTGTTAAAATTAATCTTTATAATTTTCAAAATTAGAAGTAGTTAGATTTCATAAGCACTATGTAAATGTGTATAAATGTGATGTATTTTGGTTTTAAAATATAGTTTTGTGTACAATCTGTTTTTTTTTATCTTAAACTAATACTTTGCACATCTTGTACCAAGACATTGTGTCAGTCAACATCAATATAAACAAAATCAAGGTGATGATATGACTTACCAAATGGTTTTGTAGTTTGATGTCTCTTATACATACCCAATTGCATAAAGAGTAATCATGAGTATAACCTGTTAGAATTAAGGCTTATAATAGTATTAAGGCTTAGAATTAAGGCTTAGAATTAAGGTTTGATTTGTTAAAATTAACCCTTACCATTTCCAAGATTAGAAGTAGTTAAATCTCATAAACACTATATAAATGTGATGTATTTTAGTTTTAAAATATAGTAATAACAATATAGTTTTGTGTGCAATCTGTTTTTTTATTTTAAACTAGTGCTCTACACATCTTGTACCAAGACATTGTGTCAGACAAAGGCAAAGGCAACATCCGTATAAACAAAATCAAGTCGGTTTGTTCAACTACATGAAGAGGAGCAACGAGCAACTCTGATAAGTGTACAATTTTACATGAAGGCATCCGTTTATTAATTCAGTGTACTGCTCTATGATTCAATACACTCTCTGGTGCATACTCAAGAACCAAATTGAGGTAAATTTCATCTTTGTCAGTGGTTGGAAAAAAAACTGTGTTTCAAATATACAATAGTGGGGTGCTTTTGCAATTCACGATTTTTATACCATTTGTCTTGCAGAACATTTTTGATAGTTGCAACTTCACTAGTTTTTAAATTTCCTTGGTATTAGATAGACATAAAGATGGTTATAATTATAATTTGAAACTTATTCATAGTTGTTTTTAGAGGAAATGGTTCAACCCAATTGAATAAACTACCATAAAGGTTATGAGCAGAATGACTTCATGCAAACACTCAAAATAATTCACACCATTGCAGAAATTAGCAGGATGTCTATCAGCGTAATGACCTCATCCAAAGAGAAAGGAATAGATCACAGAATTTGTCAAAATTACCAAAAACTTTGTAAACAGAATGCCCTTCGCCTCCAAGTGTGAGAACTTTGTGAAAATGGAGGAGCTTGCTGTAGGTGAAAACATGTGGTGCTCAATGCTAGAATAACACCCTCAACAAGTCACTCATTAACTCTCAACACCACCTAGAGATTCAACATGACAATGACCTATCCTTCTTTAAATTTTCACTAGGAGATAGGAGAACATCACCAGGAGAACATTCAAGAGAAAAATAATGTAAAAGCAAATTCAAGCAAATACTTGACATTCATTTAATACGATGGTAGATACGTGTAACGAGAAGCACATACTTGCTATTTACACACATAATTGACAAGAAGATGATGAAAACCAATTAGTGTTGAAATAATTCATAAATTTTAAAATTAAAAATTAATTTTTCTTAGATGCCAAAATTTTATTGCAAACTGATTAATATATTCCACTGTAGTAAACAGGGAATAATAACATGTTGAAAATAATTTATTCCACTGTAGTAAGCAGGGAATAATAATGGTTAAAATGACTTTATAAATACGTTTTTATGGAAGTTGCATATTTCTCATAACAATGAGAAATAATTATATTTTAATCTTGAAAAATTAACAAATAATTAAAAAATAAGTCATTCATTCTTTATAAATAATTTCATTGGATTCTGTATTTTACTTTATTCAGCTAGTTGACAATGTGACTTTCAATGTGAATCTTTAAAGAAATACAAATGACATTCACAAAATCAAACTTTAAGACTTAATATAGTTATTTTAATTAAAATTACATTTTTTTTTTATGGAAAAATGTATTTCATATTGAACTAATTTATTGGTTATTTATTGTAAAATTAGATTGGAAAACAAATAAAATGAGTATTTATTTATGTTTTTTAATTTTTATTATATAAAAATGATGAAATTTAATTTGTTAGTTAAACTTGTAAAATCAATTTGACTTGTAAGTCAAATTCATTGTATCCACTCACATTTGATAAGCAAATCAAAATCACAAGTATAACTCATGTTCAAGTTAGACTGGGAAGTGTTTACTGGGTTTCCTCAAAAAGTAGAGCCAAACTTGAGAGTAATATAGATAAATATAATATAGAAATATATTAAAACCACAATAATAATTAATAAACTAAAGGTCATATTTCTTCATGGCAGAGACTATATTAATACACTAAACTTGTAAAATCAATTTGACTTGTAAGTCAAACTCATTGTATCCACTCACATTTGATAGGCAAATCAAAATCACAAGTATAACTCATGTTCAAGTTAGACTGGGAAGTGTTTACTCGGTTTCCTAAAAAAGTAGAGCCAAACTTGAGAGTAATATAGATAAATATAATATAGAAATATATTAAAACCACAATAATAATTAATAAACTAAAGGTCATTTTTCTTCATGGTAAAGACTAATCAATGCATATATAAATCATCTTAAGTACCTTATAACATCAAAATTCATATTATAATATATTCATTCTATCTTGTATGAATTTTTTCCCCCTATTTTATTTAAATTGGATGTTTTTATAGCTATCAATAAACAAATTGTACAATTGGTCTTATAGGTAATTCCAAGTCGTGGTCACACTATTTTTTTTTTTCTTATAACATATCATTTAACTAACAAAAGAAGAAAAAAAAATATGGTCAAATAGTTATAACTCAAAGTATTAATAGATCATACAAAAAATTTTAATTACTAAGTTAAAAAGAGGGAATGAATCTTAGTTGTTGCCTAAATAGAAATTACTTTGTTGTGGAAATGATCCTTACATCCCATTGTTCTTTAATCGATAAATGTGTTAAAAAGAGTAACAATGGATTCATAGCATCTACAAATTAAGGTAATTCATTGCAATAATTGTTATTTCTTGCTATATAATTAAGAAAAATATCTATGAAACATAGAAAAATAAGTAAGAACAACCACCATCTTTTGCATAGAGCACAATAGTCATCATTTCCATTGTTTTTGCACCACAATCGCTATAGGACACAATAGTATTTGTTTTGGGCATTGCTAAGGTGGAATCAATAATGCAGGGTTAGTTAGTATAGCCTACCACTACTACAAAGGGATATCTATGTAAAAATAAATCATTACTTTTTTTTTTTNGAAGAAGATATCATATGAAAAATGGGGCAAGGTTTCTTATTGTTTGTGGCCCAAGGGAGTCAACTCACTAATGAACGATGAAGTGTCAACCCCCAATTCCTATATTATATTAAAATGAAGCTTAATTTCTAGACTCTATTATTGCCCTAATCACATAAGTTGTTGCAAGCAATAGTCAACATACCAACATCAATGGGACAAAGCTTAGTTCTTATTCCAAGATATCAAGATGCCAATTCAACTTGTTTCCAAAGTACTTAAAATTGCAATTGAAGAATTCCTCATCAAATGTCACAATACTATTTCAAATATTTTAACTTAGGGTATACAGAACACTCCACAATGCGACAATATTGTCCAAACCTTTGAAGATATTATCATCTTGTTTCCTTAGTCATGACAACTTCTCCTATCCATGTTTTGAGAACAAAGCATCTTGGGGGGAAGGGGGTAATCTATAATTGATCAACATGTAGTGTAAAGCCTATCCATATAGAGCCTTATAAAACATAAATCTAGATATAGAAACACTATCATAATTTATTCTTTATTCACTATTCATCATAATAACAATTCACTATAATAACAATGTTCAACAGAATAAAAAATGAGCAACATGATAATGAACAACATGTTCAGCATAAAAATAATGATTAATATAACAATAATGAACAACAACATAATAATGATGATAATAAAACATAACTACCTCAAACTGATGCTGTTCTGAAGCTCTGCCCAAACTGATTAACCTCCCAGCAAGCTAGGAACAACCTATCCGGCTCCCTAGCCCCAAAATTCCTTACGGTTTCTTGGCCCCCGAGCCCAAAATTCCCAGCAACACGTGCCCCTGTGAGAGTCCTCAAGCAAGCTCCAAGTAAAACTAGTAAAACATATGTAGTCCCCAAACTGTTCCTCGTTTCTCCTCCCCTTCTCCAACTTTTCTCACCCTCTCCTAATATGAAAATCTTTCTCCACAAAAGATCCCCCTTTCCCGAGTCCTCTCCCCCGCCTTATCTTCTTTTCCTCCCTTATCCAACCGCCTTATCCCCCCATTACACCTCAACCACCTTATCCCCCACTCCATAAATGGGTACATCTACCAATACAATTATATTATAAAATAAGTCTTCAAAAAATTAATAATTTATTAAACTAATATTCATTAAACAAATATTTAATCATGATAATTAAATAATTAATTAGGGTTGTTACATGTAGCCAACTCAATTCACCCAAATAGACCCTATATTTATTAATGAAACTTGCTCTTCTATGCTCTTACGCTACTATAAAATTCAAATGCAAATAAATTAGTGCAAGAAATACTACAATCACATATTAGAACATGAAGAATATATCAGGGAGAAACCTTATGGGAAAATTGTAGCTTGAAATGGCTTGCTCTTATCTTTTTATTAATGGATCATCCTCTGGCAATGAATCAAAGAGTACAAGGGTGAAATCTTCCTCTACTTTTCATAATTTCTCCACCACCACTTTCATCTCTCTTTAGATATATCACTATTGTTGGTGCCCTTAATTCTCTCCCCTTGATCAATGCCTCTTAGACATCTCCTAGAAACCCTACTCCAACCAAAGGAACCCAAATTGTTAAACCCCCTTCTTGTTGTTGACCATCATATTTCTCTTCCTCGTGCTCTTGTTCCTTTTCTCAAAAGGCCAAAATACTAATAAGATCAATTTATGTAGAGCGTCACTACTTCACCTACATGGATTTCATGTGGCTCTAGGGTTCTCTATGAATGGTGGGGCCTCCATCAATGTGTGTTCTAAGGAATTATCTATGAGTGGATGAAGGGTTTTCATTGACATGGGTCGAGAGTCCACATATCCTCTAAGTATTCTCACTTCCATTTCTAGGTGGATCCCATCTATGCTCATACCTTTGGGGTTATGCATGACATGGACAAGTCTGTGCTACTAGATTTCTAGATCTCAGGCGCCACTCCTCTATGCCACATGGTTAGAAGGCATACAAGATCTAACAAGGAGCCTTGTGTCCCCATGTGGGTGAAATTTATCCAAATGATATGCACACTCCAAGGTCTAACAACCTTGAAACCATCAAGGAGATGCACCCTTTGTAGAATAGGAAATGGTCCAAAGACACACATGGAAAGGGTTGACACCACCTCCACATCACCTTCATCTCCTCTTGAATTAGTTCTCATTATCTATGTGGAATGAAAGGCCTCCGCCTATGCGACTCTAGACTACCATGATGGGATGGTGTCTGTGTCCTACTTCTACCCACAATCTCATTGATATATGAACCTATGAGTCTAGAAATGGAACCTTGAACTCAACTATAACTAAAAGTTATCGATGCATAAGCTAGTGATCCATTTGAGTTCACCTTTAATTGTCAGTGTTAGTGGGTCTTATCTTTCTCCTCCTTATGAGATTGAGCATTTGTTCTTAGTCATTCAACCTTTAATAACCATGCCATTTCATTTTTTGACAATCTTTTTTGGATCACACTTTCCCAATGGGAGGCTTGTGGTTCCCAAAAGTGATTAAAGTTATGAGATTTTGCGTCTTTCATGCCATTTCTTTATCCTTGGTAATTCTCCTTTGAGTCCAATATATCATAGTTCATGTTGCCCTCTACAAGTATTTCAAATATCAAAGGTTAACTTTTCCATACCACCACCCAGAGTTCCCGAAAGAGGAAGGATGTAGACGAGCCAAGGATTACCACTCAGTTCAGGCTAGAAAGCAAGATGCAACAAAACTAGAGAGGATTGATCAAAATCTATGTAATTCGGTCCCAAAGCCAATGCAAGTGCCATTAACATATGGCCTTGATGTGGGATAGTGATCTGCCAATGCAACGAAGACACAAGCAACTCAGATTGGCAACATGGATACTACAATAGGTCAAAGCAGCGAAGAGCCCACCATGGCAGAGGAAGGTGTCAAATCCCAAACTACGACAACCAAGACAAATGCAACACTTACATACGGTGATGATGAACTCGAAACCAACAATTGGTAGCATAAGGAAGTAGATTTGAGAATTTCAGGCGAATGAACGAGCTCTACAACAGTGCCATCATGTTTAACAACATTGCTTGATAATTTACCTGAAAGCTATGACGGTCATGATATCGTCAATGCAAATGATCAGAAAAGGAAGGTGATGAAAAATGGTTGCTTAAGATTTGCAAAAGCTTGCTTACACTTCTCTAGCCATACAAACTTCTCATTCTTCCTCTATAGCCATCATGTTTAATGACACTACTTGATAATTTCCCTGAAAGCTATGACAATGATGATTCTTTCATTGTCTTGGAAACCTTTGAATCTATTCAAGAAACCTTTGAATCTATTCAAGAAAAAGAAAACGGGTGACAATCAGAGGATGATTGTAACTACTGAGTTTGTATTTATGGCCACCCGACTTGCTACACCAATGCCTTGGCCATAACTAGTATTGCTATAGCCCAAGCATTTGGAAAGGACATCTTCAAGATATGGAGGAAAATCAATGGCTTAAGGAACGTATCAACGCTCTGGAATACCAGAAAGCCTCGAATAAAGTGAACAAAACATAACTAAAATATTCACTCAACGATTGAGCCCAATCTATGATTGCATAAGACATAGATTTCACTTAATATATTAGTTAACTAATGGCAATGTAGCATTTAATAATTCTTTTGAATTGCAACTGAGAGGCATACTTTATAACTCCTTGGCCTGTTCCCTATGTATATCCACTCATTTTCTAATAGATCTTTTTTTTTGCAAGAAAGGACTTGGAAGCAAGGTTACATAATCCAAGCTTCAAGTTCCTATTGGGCTAATATATGCAGCCATGCTAAGTTATGATGCAGAATTGTGTAATTTGTTTGGTATTTTATCATGGCTGATTTGTAAGTATTTTCTTATTGAATGTGTTTTCAACTTAGTTAGTTATGCTTTCCGTTATATTTGTTGAACATGCAATTAGAGACCAAGTTAGAATAGAAATGTGTATTTTGATTTATAAACAATTTTCTTAATTATGTTGTATGTACTCATTCATTTACACAATGGCCACTGAACCTTATTATAAAATACATAAAATTCAAATAACCAAAAATTCAAATTCAAATTACCTTAGTGAAAGAGCAGTTGTTAAATAACAACTGTGACGAAGGATCAATCTGTGGGATCAGTTCACAGCAACAATCTTCAACCCGTGCATATCTCCGACCTGTAGTGGGAGATGAACCCACGCTTCAACTCAAAAGGCAAAGTCAATATCTGTCTTATTTATGAACACGCAAAGAGAACCATTGAAAGAAACAAGAACTGAATCTGAAACAAGAATGCAAACCATAAGCATCCCTCGACCTAGCCAATGGGCTGCACGTCTGAGTCATGCACTCTCCCTATTGGTTTTGGATGAAGGGATTTCCCACAGAAATGGAATTTCGATCTGGCCAATAATGGGAGAAGCTATTTGCAATTTGGAGATTTAATTGCAGTTTGAACAGTAGAGAACCAACTCACGACATGTGCATGCGATTTCATTGACTAAGTAATGGAAAATTCTAAAACTAAGCCTAGACTATTTTTATGAGATATATTCTTTGATTAAGGGGAAATCAATATTTTACTTAAAATCAAAGTAGGGACCTTTTGGTATTTTTGGAATGTAGCAATATCATTTTTTAAATAACACTTTTTACTAAAGGTAAATTTAAAAGGCTTGGTGTGAGGGAATTTAGAAAGAATTTACTATATGAAGCATAAAGCATAAGAAGATAAAGTATAAGAAGATTGAAAATTTATTTGGAGGAGTTTTTGGAAGTTATAAGGATTCTTCTTAGACCAACTCGAAATTGAATAAGGGGGTTTTAGGATCTTTTTGTGTGTCTAAGTCATCATTGGTCATCTCTCTTCCATATTCTACATAATGACAAGAATTGAAGAAATATTTACAATATTGCACACATTAATTAACTCAACTATGGAATCTACAATTGCAATAAACAAGAGCACTCTCAGGACATATGTTCAAACTTCAAAACAAACTGTTTTCTGATGAGTTAATTTTGCTTCGAGATCAACACTATGATCTAAATCTTCTTCAAAATAATATATTGATTGGATTACAAATTGACGAACAAAATGACATCAAGGATGAAAGTGACTTCAATGAAGACATTCAATTGACTAATGATGATACTTGTAAACATGAAGATGAATTAGATGAAGTCCCTATTACAAGAAAAGTTATAGAGAAATGTAAGGAAAAAATTAGAACTGTTCACCCGTGGGAAGAATTACAATTTAAACATAATAGATATGGCTTAGGATACAAGAAGGTTCATGATAACCTTTTTATTCCTAATTATAGCAAACCTGTTTTCTTTGTAAGTGGAGGTTTTTTGAAGGACGATCAAAAGACAGAGCTTGAGGAACAAGTACAAGATATTGTTGATAATGTTGACCAGGATGTTGATGTTTCTATAGGTATTCCAGATTTGTATGATCAATCAGATAATGAACCCATATGGTGCAAACACTGTCACTGGTTTGGCCATGATGAGTTGAAGTGTTTTGATCTTCACCTATGCAGTTTTTGGGGGAATACCAATCATCTCTTAGTAAGGTGTCAAAAGAACAAGAAAATTCAGTGGAAACTTATTCATTTTGAATGGTTAGGAATTTGGCGTTTGGAAGCAAATTTATTGGAACAATCTTATCGATGAATTTCTACACAGATACAACCATACTTGATTGGAGATATTT
>SNQJ01S0066260.1:0-18865 GCA_010110895.2 Picea sitchensis | reverse complement strand
TACATACATTCACCTTTTATTAATTTTTTTTTTAATAAAAAACTCACTCCACCTTATTCCTCCACCCTTCAACATCCTCCACCTTTACATATTATATTTTAATTCTCAAATATAATAAAAACCTTTAATACTTTCCAAAAAGTAAAAGTATAAAACCTTTAATACTTTCCAAAATGTAAAAGTATAAAACCTTTAATACTTTTCAAAATGTAAACGTATACTTTTAACTTTTTGAAAAAATTGCATACGAATCTTTGTCAGCGCTCCTTTGGAGGATATAGGGGTGTGTTGAACCAAAACAATGAGCGACGCGTAAGGGCAGTACAGGGCTGGCGCTCCCTTTGGTCGGTAAGGTGAGCGCTGGCTCCCTCTCGGCGTTCCCTTTAAAATCTAGCGTATGTTATTTAACACAGCGTGCCCCTAGACCTGTTGTCCAGCGTCGGCACTCCCTTTGCAATGGTAGCCAAGCGTCGAACCCTTCAACACAACGATTTCAACGCGGCTTCTTCCAGTGAGCGGCTTTTTCCAGTCTGCGCCCTCCTCATCTCTGATACCACTTGTTGTAATTTGCAAATGCGGAAACACAAATTAACATAAGACAATCAATACAAATGCAAACAAGGAACACAACAATTTACGTGGTTCACCCAAATGTTGGGCTACGCCCACCAAGCATAGGTATCGGTTGTCTTATTATTCAACGAATGGAGATTACAGTAGGGTCTCACTCCTTCCTGACACACCAACCTTTACGGGCATACATCAAATTTATAGCAATGTATATTAGAAACTGATTATTAAATGTAATCTCATCCATATTCTAACTTGGTCGCATTGGTTACAACCAACCCCTGTTTATAGAATCTGAAATCCTATTCATGGATGAATTGTTTTCACCGTTTCCAACATATATTTGTGTACTACTACCATATAAATTTATTCAAGTATTTATTAAATGATACATACTTTTAAGAAAGCAATCAAGATTTGGTTTAAGGGAGGGAATGGGTTGCGGAATTTGTTATTCATACTAGGAAACACATGTATATATGACGGAGAATATGGGTGAGCACATGCATATACACGTAACCATGGACTTGTACTGTCAATGCATGTGACCCTAACACTGGTTGGATTTCTGCGTCATGTTTAATTCATTGATTGTGAGTGAAGTCTAAAAATGTTATATTTCTTTGAATATTTATAGTGTAGGCAATGTCATATCGATGATATTTTTTTTAAGGATAAATATAAATGAAATATTTAGAAGTTGCATTTGTACCAAAAATTATATCAATTTTAATAATAAAATAATATTTTGGAATTATATCAAATTTTAATAATAAAATAAGTAAATTCTTGGTAAAGTTGTTTAGTCCATGATTTAAAAAATTATGTTTTTATGTATTAATTATATATATTAAATGTTTTTATGTATTAATTATATATTAAAAAACTAAAAATGTATGTTTTTATGTATTAATTATATATATTAAATGTTTTTATGTATTAATTATATATTAAAAAACTAAAGTAATTAATTATGAAGTAGAATTGGAGAGATTTAAGTTTACATGTTTAATTGTTATTTGTTTCCATGAGAAAGAATAGTAGTTCTTATCTTAAATATCTTTTAAATGAATTTTGTTTACTTTTTTAGTTCACTTTAAATTTAGTTCACTTTAAATTGAAATTGAAAAACTATAAATTGAAAAACTATAAAGAGGGTTTGTTTCAGATGTCTAAATTGAAATTGAAAAACTATAAAGAGGGTTTGTTTCAGATGTGTTGTTTGAATGTAAAGATTTATATAAATTTTGAAAGATTGTGTTTTTACACACTAATTATATATTTATTTATAACCAATAACATTGGTTGAAATGATATTAGGGTATTATTAATTTTTTTTTACTATTATATTTATTTATAACCAATAGTATTTGTTGAAATGATATTAGGGTATTATTAAATTTTTTTAACTATTAGATTTAACTTTTTGATTAAAAATAATGCTTAATTCAAATCAATTTATATTTTTTTGTTTTGAGATAAAAAAAAACGTGTTAAAATGTACTTGTTGCTCATGTTTCATAAGATTTTTTTTTTAATAATAATAAAATAAAATCATATTTATTGATTCTTGATAGATATGAAGAGTACACTTGACTTTTAAAGTCATAGAAAAATTATCTTATATTATTGATATTTAGGTTGAAAATTATATACTTAGCACATGTGTAATAGTGTTTTCTTGAATTATATTCTCTATTACACCATGGTATTGTGTTGAGGTTTTATTTTAATATGAAGGTTTAAGTTTTAATTCAAGTGCCCCAATATTTGTAGTCTAAATTTTTCCCAGTTAATAGTATGTCTTTTGTATGGATATATTATATTTTCCATTATTAAACTAAAGCAAAGCTTAGTGTCAATCATCCATTATCAATAAACACAATTCACATCAATGATAAACAACTATGTTGTATTAGTTTCGGGAATGTGGGAATGTTGGGAACGTGGATACGAGTGTTTGGAATGACTAGAAGTTTTGTCCAAATCTGCAGGAAACGTAAGGTTGGGAGAAACAATATTATATATTAAAAATATACAAATATTGTAGTCTACAAATATTGTAGACTACAATGTATCTAGGTAATGATACATACAACAATAAGACTAATGGATGGTGTGTTTCATGGTTCATAGACACACCACATACATATTTGACTAATGATACATACAACAATAAGACTGGTGGATGGTGTGTTGATATATATTATATTTCAATTTATAAGTTGTTTGAAGTTACTACTTACCGATGTTCATATTACATTCATGGTACATGGGCACACCACATACATATTTGGCTAATGATACATACAACAATAAGACTATGGTGGATGGTGTGTTGATATATATTATATTTCAATTTATAAGTTGTTTGAACGTAATACTTATCGATGTTCATATTACATTCATGGTACATGGACACACCACATACATATTTGGCTAAACTTAGAACTGAACATTGTAATATAATGCCAATATTGGAATGTTCTGCCTCCTAGCAATGCCTAGACTCTAGTATTTATTTCAATCAAAATGTAGGTCATTATTGAACAATTTTGCCTCCTAACAATGCCTCAAATTTTAGTATTTAAATTTTATTTCGAACAAATTAGAGGCCAACTCGGGTTAACTCTACCTCATTCTGTTTGCTAGAATTGATATATAATATATACTATAGTATATTCAATTGTTCAATAAGTTACAAATAATATACTATAGTATATTCAATTGTTCAACAAGTTACAAATAACTAAACTCAGCTAGTGGTCTCTATAACTAAAGCCTGGAAAAAAACTTCAAACATGATATGTCATAAGCTATTACTATTAGGCTTTAACAAACCTCATAGGCAATTAAAATTGTAAAATCTCACAACATAATTTAGGAAACCACCCAACAAAATTTAGGAAACCACATAGTGGAACTTACAACATTACAAGAAATTGCACAACATAATTTAGTGGACAAGCATACCTAGAAATGGTATTAGAAAATGATAAATGCTAGTAGTTGCTCACGAATTCTCACATTACTACTCACAATGCTAAGATGACCAAATACTAACAAGATGTCTGACACTGTTTCTCAAAATGCACTAATAAAATGCACCTTACTCACACATGACTCTTCAATGTGCTTGAGCCCTCACTCAAATGTGACTACTCAATACACCTTGGCCCTCACACAAGACTCACAACACATCTCACTCACATGACAACTCACAATGCAACATGATGCCAAACAACCTCAAATTCCAAACACTTTGTATTCTTCATGACAGGTTTCCTATTTTATAGATATAAAATAGGATTAAAAAAATCATTTTATGGTTTCTTTAGGGGGTATCGAAAAATTGGCTCCAAAATAATGATAAAACATGCTAAGGATGCACCAATTTGGGGCCCACAAGCTTGGGAGCTCCTTGCTAGACTAGGAGTTTCTACAAACTCCCTATACCAGAAACTCGATTTAAAACGTTCCCAAGCTCCCATTTCCTTCACTTTGAAGCTCCCAAAAAGCTTTAAAGTTCCTAGAACAATTTTGAAACAATTGGGGATGTTTGTACCCGTTCCCAAGCTCTCAAAATTGTTGGAATGGTGGGAACGAGTTTTGGAGATACCGAGAATAGTTCCTGTGTAACTAGGATAAACAACAATAATTAAGGGTTGGCCACATCATTGTTCACATAGAGTTATTGTAGTAACCAAATATTAGAGCCAAATACCAAATCATGTACTAACAAACATCATTCATTTAAAACATAAATCCAAAGCCTAGTAACATATATCATCCATTAAAAATATAATTATAATTTTCAAATCATGCTCTTACACTTTTAATTAGTAAGACAAACAAATAACAAAGCTAAGGTGATTCCACTTGTTCATGAGCCTCCAAGCTGCAATATTTAGAAGAAGAAGAAAATATATGCTATGCACCTTAACCCATAAGTAGCTCAGCCATGACACAACCCATTGACCATACATCAATAGCAATTGTATACTCAATGGCTCCAAAGCAGGTTAGTGGCTTGATAATAGTGCAGGCAAAGATATAATATATTTGGTTCACCCTTGACCTCTTATAAAAAACAAATCATTTGCCCATACCAATACCCCATATACAAAATTCAAATAACTAGCATACCCTTGAAGCAAGGGAAAGAGAACATCGAATTGAATCAAGATGATGCATCATTTGAAGATACGAGATGTGTGTTGGATGGTTCATGAATAAATAATATAGTATCTAGTGAATATGGTCTATGAATAATGTATTAAAATGATCTTTCATATGATTAAGCATCAATGGAAATCCTTTTATTTGGTACCATCTATGATTGACAATTGCTCATATGCAAGGTAAGGAGGAACTTATGTGGTTCACACAGGAAAAACCACATTTCCAAATAGAATCATCATATGAAGAAGAAAATTTGAAGTTGCAAAGTGAAAAGGGACTTGAAAAAAAAAACTTGGTTTGATGAACAAGACGTCTAAACAAATGTGGATATCACCATAGGAAATGGTTTGAGAAAAGTAAGAGGTAATGAATCAAAGGATTTGATTTTAGGAACTGATTATGTCAATAGGTTAAGGTCACATCATGCTAAATTTAACCTACTATGGAGTGGGAAAATATGGATAGGAAAATCAAGGAATTTGGGTTCAATTTTGATTCAGATCCAGAACTTGAAAATGGGTTTAGGGTTAGTAATGGTTTTTCTAGATCCATGTATGATATATTAAGGAGAAATAGTGATCTTTTTGTTAGAAGCAAGCAAAAGTTGTTGCTTGATCAAAATTCCTAGTATGTGGGGTTTCATTGAAATTAGCAACTACTACCCACTCCTTAGCTTGATAAGAGGTTGAATTTTTTCCAATTTGGTGGGAAAATCTCTTTTACTTTTGTTGATTCTCTTTGAGTTCCAAGTATTTAACCTTTTTGTATAATACTTTGGTCATAATTTCATAGCTAGTCATAGCCTAAGACAAGTGAAACAATGAATTTTGGAGTTTTATGCGTGTTCGAAAAAGCCCCCTTATTTGTAGGTGACAATGATATTTTGGGTGATGGCTCTTGTGTTTACAACAAGAGTATGTCATCGTTTGTCAGTGCTTCCCTCCCCATCTAAGAGAACTCTTGCACCGGATCCTAATGTAAATCCCTATCAAATTATCTACATCGCAATTGAAATGATGCTATATTCTAAATCCAGGTCTCATTGCATCACAACCAATACATGATAATTTTCTCATTTCCAGACTAAACCTACACTAAAATATTAGTTTTTATAGCCTAACCAAACCTCATTGTCACAATATGCTTTAAAACAAATAGTTTTAGATTCTCATTTTAGTAAGAGAAAACTCAAGTAACATGAAGCAAAAAACAAGTAAATTTGAGAAAAAACAATTGACATTCAATATGCAACATATTGATATAGTAAAAGTTAAGCTAATCCATTGTACTAAAATGTCAAATAAGAAAGAAATCAAGGTAACATTTATGTAGGAAATAAAAAGTAGGATAAGTTTTTCCATTAAGACAAAGTATTCAAGTACACCCCACCTTGCTCCTATATTAAAAAGTAAAACTTATGAAACTAATAATATCAAAGACCAATTATACATAGCTACCATTTTGTTGAGGATGGATTGTATCCACTTAATTCAACCTTTATATTTTGTCCCCCTTGAGGGTTGAGTGAAGGTATGTGTTATTTGTATAATTTTTGTTGTGAAAACAAGGAATATGGTCTCTTACATACAAAATGAAAAGTTAGGCTATACCGAATCCTCATTTAAGCATGCTGAATAGAGGACAATAAACCCAAACCATGATAACTAAATACAAAACAATGTAGAAGGTAAAACAACATAGGGAAAAAAATAGATATAACATAATAGCAAACATTTTCAGTACCAATCACAAACATCAAACATTAATAGAAAACTCAATGAGAGAAAACAAACGAAGGAAAATGAGAATTTAAGAGTGAGATTGCATGTCATCATATTGCAGTTGAAGATAGTCATTCCGCCTCACAAAGAAAGATGATATGCTATTTATGGTGAAAATCCAAGTTTTATGTAGCGGTGTGTAGATTTGGAAATAGTTGATGGAAAAATAACTCGACTGAGCTATTGGTTGTAGCTGGTGGTAGATTGTTTCGTGAACCCTTTTTGTATACAATTGAATGTCTAAAGAAGATTGTTCATCTTAGGTAGTGGATAATTATATGTTATAAGGAGGCAAGTCTAGCAACTCTACTTAGTGAAGCCCAAAAGATTCTTGTTTCTGTCATACACTATGAGAATTTAAGAGTGAGATTGCATGCCATCATATTGCAGTTGAAGATAGTCATTGCACCTCACAATGGAAGATGATCTGCTATTTATGGTGAAAATCCAAGTTGTATGTAGCGATGTGTAGATCCATAAATAGTTGATGGAAAAATAACTATACCGAGCTATTGGTTGTAGCTGGTAGTAGATAGTTTCATCAACCCTTTTTGTATACAATTGAATGTCTAAAGAAGATTGTTCATCTTAAGCAATGGATAATTATATATTATAAGGAGGCAAGTCTAGCAGCTTTGCTGAGTGAAGGCCAGAAGATTCTTCTTTCTGTCATAAAATATATAAAAATTATGTTGCCGATAGTTACCCAAGAGAAAAGAAGGTCCAATGGAATTATCCAAGACACCGGTATTCAACATTGCCAGGAAAAATGAATTGGAACTAACTTTCATGAAACAATTCTCATCAGGCAGTACCATGTTTGAGCCACCCTTCAAATGGAACAAAAAATCAGGCAACTGAATATTCATATTTTCTACACCAAAGAAATTGTAACACAATCCAAAGCCAAGGATACTTTCGACTTCATGAGCTCTTATGTATCCAATCTAAGACGCAAATTCACCCGCGAGCTGGTTATAGATCATTTCGAGAAATTGAGTCAAAGAAGTTACGGAATTGATTATAGTTCCACCATTATCTTTGGTGTCAAATCTCAATAGCTTGGAGGGCAGTTTCAAGCGTTTTCCACCAACACTGACACATTTAGACCAATGTAATAGAAATCGTTGTATGGGTAAAAAGGCACTCAAGAGTTATTTAGAAAGGGAGTGTGATTGAAAGGGATATATTTGGGGATAACCTTGTCATCGAGCACCATCTTGCTACTTTTGTTTTGGTCATAAAAAAATATCTTGTTCTGAAGGAAATACACAAATTTGTCACCGATAAGAGCACTAAGCTAGGAAGGCATAGACAAACCTCCTCTGCCAAAACCCTGTTGTTTGGGGAGAAAAATGAAATATCTTCACAAATACATATATATTTGCGCAACGATTTGACTAATAAAGTCTACGGAGGTATACATACCCTATCCCCCTTTGGATTTGAACCTACACTTGTTTAACAATTAGGTCCACTCAGGTTGTATTTTTTTTCTAATCATGTTGAATAAGTTTTACCATAAACATATTAAACCATAAGACTATGTAAACAATGTTATCCAAACTTAATACAAGATTAAATATATAAAACTCTAATTCAAAAATTCATCGAGTAAAAATATCAAGAAGTCATTAAAAATAATGTAACTACCTTCTCATAGAACTTTCTACTTCTCAGAGTTGCAAGTCATTGCAAACCACATGCATTGAATGATAGGTAAGTATATATATATAGTTCATGATCATGGCTTCTCCCTTTTCTCCTTGAAGAGAGCTAACAAAGATACACCATACACCTTAACAACTTTAAACCCAACTCTAGGAATATCTGCCACGAATGCCCCTTTCACCCAAATCTAGCAATGAAGACCTTAAAACGGATAGTTTACTATAAGTCTAACTTAATGCCAACGTTCATAATCTATCATTGAATTGCAACATCACAAATCTTTTATGTTAAAATGCAATGTATGTTAAAATGTAGATATGAGTCCTACCCACCTCAACATATACTATAGAACCTCAATGACAAACTCACAAGAAACATATTGAAAATCCTTAGACCCTCCTCTACATAAACAAAGAGACTAACAACCTTCCATAAACAAAGAGACTAATAACCTTCCATGAAGTGACCAGTTTAGTAATCCAATTATCCTTCACTACTATGACAATTTAACCTTTTGAGATGGAGATAATATAAGACTAATATCATAACCAACTACACCACCCACACACACATATGACATTTAGTGATTTGTTTATTCCATAACCATAATTAAATGAATATATGAAAATTAAATAATAATAAAGTTCTAAAATCCTTTTTGTTTCAATCCAATAATAAAATAATTAATTATGTAAGGTTAACAAAGTAAAGGAATAAATTATACAACATATTCTTGTTAACAAAGTAATGAGAATATTTTAAAAGATATCAAACTAAAAGATATAGTAATTAAAATTGAGTAACAACAAATTAAAAAAATAAAACTAAAAAACCTTAGAAGCTCAGAATTATCCTTATAATTAAAACATGTTTTTTTCAAATGGAATGTCTCTTTCATAAATTTTTCAAAACTAAACTTATAACAACCATGGATTCAAAAAAAAACATAAAAGTTAATCCCATCCTCCAATGAAAATTCCAAAAAACATAAAAGTTAATTTCATGGAAATTTCAAAAAACATAAGAGTTAATCCAGTGTGGAATGAAAAGCAGTGTGGAATGAAAAGCAGTAGTTGAAAGTTTTACTTTTCTGATGTTTTCAGTTAATTTTTTCTGTTTGAGTTTGTCAGAAATTAGATAATGAATGGTTGGATCTGCAGATTTGAGTGATTAAATTTGTATAAATCAAATGTTTCAAGGGTTTTTGAGCAAGCTGAATCCATTTATCCAAATCAAGTAACTAAATTTATATAAATCGAGTATTCTAAAATTTTTATCTAAATTTACTTTGTCGATTCCAGCCAAAAAAACACAAAAAATAAAAACGTTTAGCCAACACGGAATAAAAATTCCAATATTGTATCCCAAAACGTAAGGAATTGACAAAAACTCAAAAATGAACACTAAAGCAAGGTTCCAACGCCATCACCAATTGCAGTACTAAATTCATACTCTGCGGTTACAGAGAAGAGAGTAAAACTAAGGATTTTCTCCACTTCTGCCTCCACAAGTTGCTAAATGGTTGGTTTGTTGTACAAACAGGCGATGGCAATGAACGTTGTTATTGATGAGAGGCGTGATGGATGTGGAGTGTTGAACGTGTGGCGCTCCACTTAAAACAACCAGCGCTCTCTGCCCGTATTCATGGCGACCATGCCCAGCCTCTCTTTATGTTTGAGTCGGCCAAGGAGAAGCGGGTCTAACTACAACCATTTTAAGAAAACCACCAGTTTTACATGCCAAATTAAGAAGTACGAGATATTATCAGATGGTGTTACATTTAAAAATGAGATGCTTACCATAAAATCAGTTGTGAGAGAGAATTGACCTATGGAAGTATCTTTTTAGCGAATTGCTCAAATACATCTTACAATGGTGTTAATATTGTTGCAAGGTGATGATAGGACTTACCAAATGGTTTTGTAGTTTGATGTCTCTGTGACATACCCAATTGCATAATGAGCATAAACTGTTAAAATTACTTAATAGTATAGTTGGATTGATTTGTTGGAGATTGTTGAGATATTTTTTCAACCACAAGAATCAGAATTAGAAGTAATTGAATCTCATATTTTGGTTTTAAAATATAGTAATACTAATATAGTTTTGTGTACAATCTGTTTTTTTTTTTTAATCTTAAACTCTAAACTAGAGTTTTGTGTACAATCTGTTTTTTTTATTATCTTAAACTAGTGCTCTGCAAAGACATTGTATCAGGCAACATCCTTATAAACAAAATCATGTCGGTTTGTTCTACTACATGAAAAGGAGCAACGAGCAACTCTGATAAGTGTACAATTTTACATGAAGGCATCCGTTTATTAATTCTAGTGTACTGCTATCTGGTGCATACTCAAGAACCAAATTGAGGTAAGTGGTTGGAAAGAAAACAGTGTTTCAAATATACAATAATGGGGTGCTCCATAAGAAGCATTATTTGTAATTCACAATTTTTATACCATTTGTCTTGCAGAACATTTTTTTTGATAGCTGCAACTTCACTAGTTTTTAAGCATTTCCTTTTATTAGATAGACATAAAGATGGTTATAATTATAATTTGAAACTTATTTATAGTTGTTATAAAAAAAGAAATGGTTCAACCCAATTGAATATACTATATAAAGGCTATAAGCGGAATGACTTTATACAAACACTCAGAATAATTCACACCATTATTGCAGAAATTAGCAGGATGTCTATCAGCGTAATGACCTCATCCAAAGAGAAGGAATAGATCACAGAATTTGTCAAAATTACCAAGAACTTTGTAAACAGAATGCCCTTCGCCTCCAAGTGTGAGGCCTTTGTGAAAATGGAGGAGCTTGCTGTAGGTGAAAACATGTAATGTTAAATGTGAGAATTAACACCCTCAACAAGTCACTCATTAACTCCTCAACACCACCTAGAGATTCAATATGACAATGACCTATCCTTCTTTAAATTTTCACTTGGAGAACATTCCAGAGAAAAATAATGTGGAAGCAAATTCAAGCAGATCCTTCACATTCATTTAAAACGATGGTAGATACGTGTAATGACAAGCACATACTTGCTATTTCCACAGATAATTGACCAGAAGATGATGAAAACCAATTAGTGTTGAAATAATTCATAAATTTTAAAATTAAAATTTAATATTTTTTACATGCCAAAATTTTATTGCAAACTGATTAATATATTCCACTGTAGTAAGCAGGGAATAATAACATGTTGAAAATAATTTATGGTTAACATGAATTTATAAATACTTTTTTTGGAAGTTGCATATTTTTCATAGAGAAATAATTATATTTTAGTCTTGAAAAATTGACAAATAATTAACAAATAAACCATTTATTCTTCACAAAGAATTTCATTTGGTTCTGTACTTTATTCAACTAGTTGACAATGTGATTTTCAATGTGAATCTTAAAAAAAATAGAAATGACATTCACAAAATCAAACTTGACAAACAATTCATTCTTTACAAAGAATTTCATTTGGTTCTGTACTTTATTCAACTAGTTGTCAATGTGACATTCAATATGAATTTTTATAGAAATAAAAATGATATTCATAAAATCAAACTTGAAGACTCAATATGGTTATTTTAATCAAAATTACAATTTTTTTTTTGGAAAAGTGTGTTTCATACTGAATTAATTTATTGGTTGTCTACTATGAAATTAGATCAGGAAATAAACAAAATGAGTGTTTATTTATGTTTTTTTAATGTTTATTATAAAAAGATGATGAAATTTTACTAGTTAGTTAAATTTGTAAAATCAATTTGACTTGTGAATCAAACTCATTGTATCTACTCACGTTTGATAGGCAAATCAAAATCACAAATATGATTCATGTCCAAGTTAGACCGGAAAGTGTTCACTAGACTCGGTTTTCTCAAAAAGTACAGCCAGCCAAAATTGAGTAATGTAGATAAATATAATATAACAATATATTAAAACTACAATAATAATTAATAAATTAAAGGTCATTTTTATTCATGGTAGTGACTAATCAATGCATATAAAAATCATCTTAAGCACCTTATAACATCAAAATTATATTACAATATATTCATTCTATCTTAAACAAATACTACAATTGGTCTCATAGGTAATTTGAGCTCTTCTTGTGTCACAAATATGACTCATGTTCAAGTTAGACTGGGAAGTGTTCACTAGACTCGGTTTCCTCAAAAAGTACAGCCAGCCATCTCATAGGTAATTTGAGCTCTTCTTGTGTCACAAATATGACTCATGTTCAAGTTACTCTCGGAAGTGTTCACTAGACTCGGTTTCCTCAAAAAGTACAGCCAGCCAAACTTGAGTAATGTAGATAAATATAATAGAACAATATATTAAAACCATAATAATAATTAATAAATTAAAGATCATCTTTGTTCATGATAGTGACTAATCAATGCATATATAAGTCATCTTAAGCACCTTATAACATCAAAATTGTATTACAATATATTCATTCTATCTTAAACAAATGCTACAATTGGTCTCATAGGTAATTTGAGCTCTATAGTGACTAATCAATGCATATATAAGTCATCTTAAGCACCTTATAACATCAAAATTGTATTACAATATATTCATTCTATCTTAAACAAATACTACAATTGGTCTCATAGGTAATTTGAGCTCTTCTTGTGGCCACCTCTACTTCCAACTGGTGGTTGCACTAATTTTTTTTTCTTGTGACATATCATTTAACTAATAAAAGAAGAAAAAAATATATGATCAAATAATTATAACTCAAAAAATTAATAGATCATACAAAATATTTTAATTACTAAGTCAAAAGGAGGGAAGAAATCTTAGTTGTTGCCAAAATAGAAACTACTTTGTTGTGGAAATGATCAGCTAGTCAGGAATCCATTGTTAATTACATCCCATTGTTCTTTAATAACAGTGGATTCAGAGCATCTACAAATCAAGGTAATTCATTGCAATAATTGTAATTTCTTGCTATATAATTAAGAAAAATATCTATGAAACATAGAAAAATAAGTAAGAACAACCACCATCTTTTGCATAGAGCACAATAGTCATCATTTTACCTAATCACATAATTTGTAAGCAATAGTCAACATACCAACATCAATGGAACAAAGCTTAGTTCTTATTCCAAAATATCAAGATGCCAATTCAACTTGTTTCCAAAGTATTTAAATTTGCAATTGAAGAATTCCTCATCAAATGTCACTATACTATTTCAAATATTTTAACTTAGGGTATACTGAACACTCCACAATGTCGCAATATTGTCCAAACCTTTGAAGATATTATCATCTTGTTTCCTTAGTCATGACAACTTCTCCTATCCATGTTTTGAGAACAAAGAATCTCGGGGGGGAGGGGGTGATCTATAATCTATCAACATGTAGCCAACTCAATTCACCCAAATAGACCCTATATTTGTGCAAAGAAATTAGTGCAAGAAATACTACAATCACATATTAGAACATGAAGAATATATCAGGGAGAAACCTAATGGGGAAATTGTAGCTTGAAATGGATTGCTCTTATCTTTTTATTAATGGATTATCCTCTGGTAATGAATCAAAGACTACAAGGGTGAAATCTTCCTCTACTTTCCATAATTTCTCCACAACCACTTTCATCTCTCTCTAGATCTATCACTATTGTTGGTGCCTTTAATTCTCTCCCCTTATCAATGCCTTTTAGACATCTCCTAGAAACCCTACTCCAACCAAAGGAACCCAAATTGTTAAACCCCTTTCTTGTTGTTGACCATCATATTTCTCTTCCTCATGCTCTTGCTCCTTTTTTCAAAAGGCCAAACTACTAATAAGATCAATTTATGTAGAGTGTCACTACTTCACCTACGTGGATTTCACGTGGCTCTAGGGTTCTCTATGAATGGTGGGGCCTCCATCAATGTGTGTTCTAAGGAATTATCTATGAGTGGTTGAAGGGTTTTCATTGACATGGGTCGAGAGTCCACATATCCTCTAATTGTTCTCACTTCCATTTCTAGGTGGATCCCATCTATGCTCATACCTTTGGGGTTATGCTTGACATGGACAAGTTTGTGCTACTGGATTTCTAGATCTCAGGCCCCACTCCTCTATGCCACATGTTGTAAGCTCATTGGCACATGGTTAGAAGGCATACAAGCTCTAACAAGGACCCTTGTGTCCCCATGTGGGTGAAAGTTATCCAAACTAATCTAGATCAAATGATATGCACACACAACCTTGAAACCATGAAGGAGATGCACACTTTCTAGATTAGAAAATGGTCCAAAGACACACATGGAAAGGGTTGACACCACCTCCACATCACCTTCATCTCCTCTTCAATTAGTTCCCATTATCTGTGTGAAATGAAAGGCCTCTGCCTATGCGACTCTAGACTACCATGATGAAGCCATGATGGGATGGTATATGTGTCTTACTTCTACCCACAGTCTCATTGATATATGAACCTATGAGTCTAGAAATGGAACCTTGAACTCAACTATAACTTAAAGTTATCGATGCATAAGCTAGTGATCCATTTGAGTTCACCTTTAATTCTCGGTGTTAGTGGGTCTTAGCTTTCTCCCCCTTCTGAGCTTGAGCATTTGTCCTTAGTCATTTAACCTTTAATAACCATGCCATTTCATTTATTGACCATCTTTTTTGGATCACACTTTCTCAATGGGAGGCTTGTGGTTCCCAAAAGTGATTAAAGTTATGAGATTTTGCGTCTTTCATGCCATTTCTTTATCCTTGGCAATTCTCCTTTGAGTCCAATATAGCATAGTTCATGTTGCCCTCTACTAGTATTTCAAATATCAAAGGTTAACTTTTCCATACCACCATCCAGAGTGCCCGAAAGAGGAAGGATGTAGACGAGCCAAGGATTACCATTCAGTTCAGGCTAGAAAGCAAGATGCAACAAAACTAGAGAGGATTGATCAAAATCTATGTAAGTCGGTCCCAAAGCAAATGCAAGTGTCATTAACATATGGCCTTGATGTGGGATAGTTATCTGCCAATGCAACGAAGACACAAGCAACTCAGATTGGCAACATGGATACTACAATAGGTCAAAGCAGCGAAGAGCCCACCATGGCAGAGGAAGGTGTCAAATCCCAAACTACGACAACCAAGACAAATGCAACACTTACATACGGTGATGATGAACTCGAAACCAACAATTGGTAGCATAAGGAAGTAGATTTGAGAATTTCAGGCGAATGAACGAGCTCTACAACAGTGCCATCATGTTTAACAACATTGCTTGATAATTTACCTGAAAGCTATGACGGTCATGATATCGTCAATGCAAATGATCAGAAAAGGAAGGTGATGAAAAATGGTTGCTTAAGATTTGCAAAAGCTTGCTTACACTTCTCTAGCCATACAAACTTCTCATTCTTCCTCTATAGCCATCATGTTTAATGACACTACTTGATAATTTCCCTGAAAGCTATGACAATGATGATTCTTTCATTGTCTTGGAAACCTTTGAATCTATTCAAGAAACCTTTGAATCTATTCAAGAAAAAGAAAACGGGTGACAATCAGAGGATGATTGTAACTACTGAGTTTGTATTTATGGCCACCCGACTTGCTACACCAATGCCTTGGCCATAACTAGTATTGCTATAGCCCAAGCATTTGGAAAGGACATCTTCAAGATATGGAGGAAAATCAATGGCTTAAGGAACGTATCAACGCTCTGGAATACCAGAAAGCCTCGAATAAAGTGAACAAAACATAACTAAAATATTCACTCAACGATTGAGCCCAATCTATGATTGCATAAGACATAGATTTCACTTAATATATTAGTTAACTAATGGCAATGTAGCATTTAATAATTCTTTTGAATTGCAACTGAGAGGCATACTTTATAACTCCTTGGCCTGTTCCCTATGTATATCCACTCATTTTCTAATAGATCTTTTTTTTTGCAAGAAAGGACTTGGAAGCAAGGTTACATAATCCAAGCTTCAAGTTCCTATTGGGCTAATATATGCAGCCATGCTAAGTTATGATGCAGAATTGTGTAATTTGTTTGGTATTTTATCATGGCTGATTTGTAAGTATTTTCTTATTGAATGTGTTTTCAACTTAGTTAGTTATGCTTTCCGTTATATTTGTTGAACATGCAATTAGAGACCAAATAGAAATGTGTATTTTGATTTATAAACAATTTTCTTAATTATGTTGTATGTGCTCATTCATTTACACAATGGCCACTGAACCTTATTATAAAATACATAAAATTCAAATAACCAAAAATTAAAATTCAAATAACCTTAGTGAAAGAGCAGTTGTTAAATAACTGTGACGAAGGATCAATCTGTGGGATCAGTTGAAAGATAATTAACTGTGACGAAGGATCAATCTGTGGGATCAGTTGAAAAATAATTCACAGCAACAATCTTCAACCTGTGCATATCTCCGACCTGTAGTGGGAGATGAACCCACGCTTCAACTCAAAAGGCAAAGTCAATATCTGTCTTATTTATGAACACGCAAAGAGAACCATTGAAAGAAACAAGAACTGAATCTGAAACAAGAATGCAAACCATAAGCGTCCCTCGACCTGGCGAATGGGCTGCACCTCTGAGTCATGCACTCTCCCTATTGGTTTTGGATGAAGGGATTTCCCACAGAAATGGAATTTCGATCTGCCCAATAATGGGAGAAGCTGTTTGCAATTTGGAGATTTAATTGCAATTTGAACAGTAGAGAACCAACTCACGACATGTGCATGCGATTTCATTGACTAAGTAATGGAAAATTCTAAAACTAAGCCTAGACTATTTTTATGAGATATATTCTTTGATTAAGGGGAAATCAATATTTTACTTAAAATCAAAGTATGGATCTTTTGGTAATTTTGGAATGGAGCAATATCATTTTTTAAATAACACCTTTTAGTAAAGGTAAATTTAAAAGGCTTGGTGTGAGGGAATTTAGAAAGAATTTACTATATGAAATATAAAGCATAAGAAGATTGAAAATTTATTTGGAGGAGTTTTTGGAAGTTATAAGGAGTTCTCTTAGACCAATCTCAAATTGAATAAGGGGGTTTTAGGATCTTTGTGTGTGTCTAAGTTATCATTGGTCATTTCTCTTCCATATTCTACATAATGGCAAGAATTGAAGAAATATTTACAATATTGCACACATTAATTAACTCAACTATGGAATCTACAATTGCAATAAACAAGTGCACTTTCAGTACAATTATTACTTGTTTACAAGTAACGCACAAGAAAGTTGATATGTTCAAACTTCAAAACAAACTGTTTTCTGATGAGTTAATTTTGCTTCGACATCAACACTGTGATCTAAATCTTCTTCAAAATAATATATTGATTGAATTAAAAATTGACGAACAAAATGACATCAAGGATGAAAGTGACTTCAATGAAGACATTCAGTTGACTAATGATGACACTCGTAAACATGAAGATGAATTAGATGAAGTCCCTATTACAAGAAAAGTTATAGATAAATGTAAGGAAAAAATTAAAATTGTTCGCCCGTGGGAAGAATTACAATTTAAACATAATAGATATGGCTTAGGATACAAGAAGGTTCATGATAACCTTTTTATTCCTAATTATAGCAAACCTATTTTCTTTGTAAGTGGAGGTTTTTTGAAGGACGATCAAAAGACAGAGCTTGAGGAACAAGTACAAGATATTGTTGATAATGTTGACCAGGATGTTGATGTTTCTATAGGTATTCCAGATTTGTATGATCAATCAGATAATGAACCCATATGGTACAAACACTGTCACTGGTTTGGCCATGATGAGTTGAAGTGTTTTGATCTTCACCTATGTAGTTTTTGGGGGAATACCAATCATCTCTTAGTAAGGTGTCAAAAGAACAAGAAAATTCAGTGGAAACTTATTCATTTTGAATGGTTAGGAATTTGGCGTTTGGAAGCAAATTTATTGGAACAATCTTATCGATGAATTTCTACACAGATACAACCATACTTGATTGGAGATATTTCTATAGTTGATGGGCATGACTATTTTTTAGGATTGGATGATACAGGACATGATTGGGGCCTGCTTGATATAGTCTTCTGAGTTGAAGATCGAGTCTCCAGACTCCACTCGTAGACATTTTGATTACTCTTTATCACTTTCAAAGGGGGTATATTTGATGGTATAGAATTCCAAACTTAGTAAGGATATGTCAGACTTCAAGTTTCGAAGTCTACCTTGATGGTTTACAATTCATTTAGGATAATGAACGATGTTTTTAAGGATGATGATGGATTTGATGACTTGGATTGGTCAGTTTGACCTTCACAAGAGTTTCACTGAGACCAACAATTAATAATCAGGCTTCCAGTTTCGAAGCCTTATCAATGCAACAAAAACAAGTGATTTCATTCAAGAAAATTTTAATTCAACTCCTGCATTCTGGACTTGTGTCTATTCATGATTGAGTTGCAATTTGTGATACTTATTGTTGTTCCTTTTGTAAGTGTCAAATACTGTTGAAATTGAATTGTGATTGTAAGTGGGTGCATTTTTTTGTTAAATCCAACACCCTTTATGGTATTTAATTTTTCTATTGTCGAGTTGGATTATTTTAAAAGGGTGGATTTGCAAGAATCCCTCTTTCAACCAACAAGAATATCTGCAACAAAAGACCGATCCTGAACCTATTTCTGTT
>SNQJ01S0066259.1:51303-64037 GCA_010110895.2 Picea sitchensis | reverse complement strand
CAACTAAGGAGGCTAGACCGTACCCTTATCTGTACTACCCGATTACCCAGGTACTAGAGAGTATCTTCCTGCGTGTTTTTCTTGGTGGCACTATAGCGGTCAGGAGGCCGATCAATTTATCTATGGAGGGATTTTGACCAATCTGTTTATCTTTGAATGGCTTCAGGATATATAGGTTGATCTGTATACAATTTTTGTCTGATGCGCTACCACTCGAAGGGGTACCAACAGGGGTTACAAGGGTGGCCAACAATGTGCACTTAAGTACCACTTGTAGTTCATGCGTGTATGCTTCCATGTAACATCCCCTCCGTTACAACATCAATGTATGTGAGTACAATAGTGGCAATATATATATATATATATATTGAAACAACATAAGAACAAAAGTTACACGACATTAACATACTTCAATAATACACATTCTATTCTCATCTATATCACAACACGACAACAATCAAATTCATCATCATTATAACTAATAGATTATTTTATCGCATAAAGATAACAAAGATGTCTACTCGCCCAACCTACCTATAAGGTTAGGACCTCCAAGACACATAATCAACGCTCAAGTCTAGGATTCATCCAATTGATTTTGACCATTAAAGGTCTTAGGACTGGCGACTGTTATGAGGAACAAGAATGTGTCTAATTCCCAACTAAACATAGTCTAAAATAAAGTCAACCATCAGAAAGTAACTGAAATAATAATCTAATAATGTATAGAAGCGATTTTTCAATGAATTGAACTACTAAACACTAAAAAGTATTACCATTCTAATTAATGAAAAACAAGTAATTAAATATTATCTTATTTATTTTCACACCATCCTTTCGGTACTATAATTTTTCCAAGATGCGAAGCACTAATAAAAATGTTCCAACATGGTACTATGACCCTTCTAATTTAAAATTAAATGGATTTTTATAAATTAAGCTTAGGCATTAGTTAACCTTCTATTGGTAAATATATAATTTCTCATAAATCCGAGATATTTACTTTTATTTTGATATTTACTTTTATTAATTAATTAAAATAGACTCTTTACATATCCCTTCACTTCTTCCATTTTCAATTATAAATACTAAATATAATAATATTACCATAACAAAATTTCATACCTCATCATCACTTCCGTTCCCAATTATTAATACTTACTCTTATATATTACTACCATGACAAAAATCTCCACGAACTACCCTATGATTGTTGCATTGATTATAAAAAAAATTCGTGAGCAGTTTAACATTAGTCCAGAACTAAAATTACAAGCCTTGGCTTATACAACATCACATTATTACCGGTTAAGATTTAAAGAACAAGGCGAAATTGGTAAGTTTCTTATTTAACCAGAAAGTAATGATATTTAAGACGCACTAAGTGACCAAACTATTTCCTATCATTATTTAATATAATTTTTAATACTACATGATGTCTTATGTCATACATATTAGTTGTAAGGATTTTTTACAATTAGGATAAAAGAAGGCTAAACTTCCGAATCCTCAGTTAAAGACAAGATAGAGTGGGAAATGGAGCAGAGCACTCAAGGCTCGCTCACACTCAGGAATGGTGAAAACCAATTCAATTAACAAATGAAATGAAGGTACAATATATAGGTGAGATGATCTTTAACAAACCAAATCTTAGATCCATGAAGTGTGGATCTCAAACCTCTCCATGCTAAATTTAAGAAGATCACAACAACCCAATCCCTAACAATCTTCCTAACGTTTCTACATTATTCCAACATACCTCCTTAATGTAGAAATGGATTTTCTACAACACCTAATTTTTGCCTAAGGACCTCAAAGTGAATCTTGCCAACAGGTTTTGTAAATATGTCAGCAACATTATCACTTGTGTTACAATACATAAGTGCAATTTCCTTAGAATCAATCTTTTCTCTAACAAAGTGATGTTGCAGCTCAATGTGCTTGGTCTCCATGCTAAATTTAAGAAGATCACAACAACCCAATCCCTAACAATCTTCCTAACGTTTCTACATTATTCCAACATTTCTTAATGTAGAAATGGATTTTCTACAACACCCAACTTGCTTCTAAGGACCCCAAAGTGAATCTTGCCAACAGGTTTTGTAAATATGTCAGGAACATTATCACTTGTGTTACAATACATAAGTGCAATCTCCTTAGACTCAATCTTTTATCTAACAAAGTGATGTTGCAGCTCAATGTGCTTGGTTATTGCATGATAAATTGGGTTGTGTGCCAACTTGGATCAAAGACTTTGATTGTCACAACATATACTTTTTGTGGGTTCTTGCTTTGCTTTTTCTCCAACATCTTCTATAATCTCCTCAACCAGATGTACTTTCTACATAAGCAGGTCTAGCCAAGTGGTTTTGTATTCGGCTTCTCAGGAATGATAGAAACAGCTATTGTTTCTTGTTGCTCCATGATACTACTACTGATCCAATGTTGAATGCATAACCTGTAGTAGATCTTCTGTCATCTGGATTTCCTGTCCAATCAGAGTCAGAAAAACCTGTTAATTGAACATCAAACTTATCAGGATATAAAAGACCAAAGTTCATTGTCCCTTTCTGATATCTAAGGACCTTCTTTGCAGCCTTCCAATGGTTTTCATTTGGCTTAGCCATAAATTCACTAAGAATGTTGACTGCATATATCCGCTTCCTGTCGGTGAGATAATTCAGTTTCCCAATTAACCCACGATAAAGTCTTCAAGATCCTTGTTCCATCTTGACTCATTAACTTCACATTTTGTTCTTAAAGGAATCGGGCCGATACTTTCTTGGTAAATCACTCATATTGAATCCACTCATGTTCCTTTATATACTTACTTTGAGTGATCAATGTTTCATGTATTTTGTTTCCAAACCTCTAGTCCAAAGCAATAGTGTAGTTCACCAAGATATTTCATTTCAACTCCTCAGTGGATAACATTTTTAGTTTCAGAATCAACTGCTGTGCATTTCCTGAATGATGAGATCATTCTATTATATAAAAATAACAACATTTTCCTTATCTTTCTTTCATAAAGATTAGGGATCACTTTGACTTTCTTACAAAACCTTTCCTTATTTAAAGAAGGTACTCACCTTATACCACACCTAGTGGGCCAACTTATATAGCTTTCTTTAATTTACATACAATATGCTCTTGTCCTTTCTGTACAAAACCTTTAGGCTGTTCTAAGTACACTTCTTATTTTAATTCACCATTGATTTCACATCTAATTTGATACTTTCTTAATTACAAAAAAGTGAGTTAATGCAAACTACAAACTCTAATTGTGTTATTTCTTCTATTGGTGTTAAAAGTCTCCCAAAGTCCATTCCCTTTTGAGTATAAACTTTGCTACCAACATCTAGCTTAAATCACACAAGCTGCCATCTGATTTAAACTTCAGGCTTTTTAAACAATTGGCTTCATGAACCTAAGGGGTGTTTTGTTTCTCTGCAAATTCCTAAGTAATTCCCAAGTCTCATTCTTCATAATTGATTTATATTCATCATTCATTACTTCAACATATTCTTTCTTATCTTGGCTTGTTTTAAATTCATTGTTTCATTGACTTGCATTATATTAGTCATTAAAGAATAGTCATCATACGTTGAAGGACGACGAGTCTGTCTTGAGGACCTTCTTAGTACTACATCACGTGTAGGGGTTCCATCCATTATTCTTCTGCTTTCTGCTGTCTCATCAACTGAACTGATAGAAGTGCTCATGTCAAGCCTGCTCTCACTGTTGCTTCTGTCAGTTTCCCTGTCTGTTGGTTTTCTGTGTTGTTCTATTTCAACAATTGGGCTTAATTAACATGTTCATCATTGTTAGAATGAGTATTCCCTTGATCAACTTTATCACTATTATCTATATGTTCATGGTCACTGCTATCCTCAAGCAATTATTTTATGAGAGCTAGTAAAATAGTTTATAATCTTTTTGGATTGGCTTCCAGTATCCACAAAGACACATCTAAGTGATTTAGCATCTAGCCTCTTCATCATTCTTTTGGTATGTGCAAAAGCTTCATGCAACCAAAAATTCTGTAGATGCTTAACTCAAAGCTTATCCATTAAAACTCAAAACGTGTTTGAAATTCCCACTTTTGTTGGACCGAGTATTCTTCAAATATACAACAAGATTCATGTTCTTCTCCAAAAAGCCATTTGAAATAGTTATTCTTGGAAACATATCATGCACACCAACCAAGTGTCCTGTTTTCTGCTCTGCCATTTTGTCAGAGTGTGTGATGCCACTGTGAATTGTTGTTAGATTCCATTTTCCTCATAGCAGTTTCTTGAAAGCCCAGACATATTCACCCCCTAACTATCGTGATCCGAGAATTCCAATTTACTTTTCCTGTCTCCAAGGGTTGATTAAGGATTCAACTCCTGAAAGATTCAATACATCTCCTTCCTTCTTATGTAATAGATCCATGGTCTAGGATCCTTCCACATCAATAATGTTAGAAAAGCATGATGAACTCCCAATGATTTTAGTTTTATCGTCCACACGCCCAGATGATTAATTCAAGGCATCAATATAAGTTCTTTTTCTCTGATGTACTGAGAATGTATCTCTTGCAGAAAGAGCCTAAGGTTATGCATAAGCACTACATTCTAAATGCACATTCTTTATTACATGCAGACCCTCGACCATAGAATTCCTTTGAAGCAGTATAAGATCATGATTGTTTATGTGGCCATACCTTTGATGCCTTCCAGAGTTGCTCTGTTGATTGTGGATGCTAATGTTGTGATGACTCATTCATGATAAGATCAGCTTTATATAGTCCCACATTCCTAGAACTCCAGAAAGGTCAGCCTTAGTATTTCCTGGAATGTCTCGACAAGACAATCAGATTGCCAAATTCACTTTTAGGTCATAATCTATATGTAGTTGAAACAGATGAGATTATTTTTACTACCAAAGTATACATAAGATTATATATCTGCTTCAATTCACCATTAGATTACTACCCTTTATCATTACATAACCTGAACTTTGAGTGACTTATTATCACCTGTAAATAGATAAGAGGTCATCAATTTTTCTCTCATTGTAGCTCAATGGAACTATCTCTCTCCTGTTGTGACATGTGCATGCAATTCCTCAATCTATACCATTATTTTATCATCCTGCCTCAGCAGAATGAAAGATGTTTGAAATAAATAATCTCACATTGCTTAATCCATTAATTTCAGAATCATCTGTATTTGAAAAATTCCCATCACAGATTTTACATTGTGATTTTCATTGTGGCTTCTATTACTATTATATTTCTTTTGATAATTATTTCTACCGAGGTGTCTTGGTTTTCCCCAACAATAACCATCTCCCTATCGTATTTATTTTCATACTCTTCTGCTTTTGAGGAAATTCAGTTTCTGCCTCCATTCCCACGACATTTGGCTCAGTTCATTCCATTTATTTTCCATATTTGCCCCATTGTTTGCCCTCTCAGTGGCTAATATTTACTCCTCACATCAATAATGCAAGATTCTAACTTTTAGCATCCCGATTATAATTTTCATCCTTTCTTCTTCTTAAAGGAGAATACCTGTCAGATCTTCAAAATTTGGGGGGTTTTTCTCTCACTGCAAGTGATGAAATAAACACTTTATAATCCGGCAGTAAACCTTTTAGGGCGATAGTTACTTGATACCTAGGGGTGCAAGAAACCTTTAGAGCCGGAGCAGTTACTGATACTCAATTTGGTCTTTAAAACAATCGGGTTTGCATCTTTGATTTATAAAGACTTTGAGCACGCCCCATGTTTCCTGTAGGACGTCACAATTTCTCGAGACATGTGAGGAATAACTTTGTCTTACGCATATTCGCGAATGTCCTTTGCTCTGCTTCCCTCTTATTCCAATCAGCAAGTGGTAATGTGATCTCAGGGTTTCACTGCTGCCTTTCATGCCAATCGGCCCAAAATGCACCAAGTAATTCCTCAAGAATGCTCACAACTTGAATTCCAATTATTTAGTTCTTCCATTATTTTGTAGCCTCTACTGATATATGTATCAGCTGCCAAATGATGGGGTGGGCTATTTCAAATTTATCTTCGAGGGTGGAATGCAAACGAACAAGAAAAAATACTTCAAAAAATTGACAAGACACCTTTGATCGAGAATTAATCACAGCCGCAACAACAATGTAAGCAGCAAATCCCCCAAAGAACAACGACCGCTTCACACAAAATGAACACTACAGATCAATGCAGCATCTAATACCTTCGAAGAGAGACGGCAGCAATCGCTAACGCTCCTAATGATTCTCAGCCCGTGAAAATGAGATAATATCTACCATTTGTTCTGAGGGAGGACTTCAATGCTCTCTACCTCGTTTGTATTCATGGTGGCCAAAGAGGCTCTTGAAAACGTGATTGCAGAATGCGAGAATATTCTACCTCTGCTTTTAACAAATCTCGAGCTATGAAGTGGAGAACAACACGAACGAACGCTTCAGACGTCTCCAACAAGAAAGAATTGACTATCTTGCTCACAAAAAGGCCTCCATGTGATCCGCCACAAGAAGAAAAATTCTGTAGAATTTACACTGGGTTAAATTGAGTACTACATTTAATTACACTGTGCTCACACCCCACCAAAGTTCATGCCAGGTCATGACTAGGCTCACTACCACTTCATTGGCCTGCATTCCACGCTGTGGATTTGCACAGTCGAGTTCTGAGCTCTTCCTGGCCCTGTTCGCCCACTGCCACTCTATTCAATTCCACGCATTTTATACTCTGTTCTTTCTATACCCAAGCTCTCCTCTCTACTGAGAGTCACACCGCTCAACCAGCCTGGATACCAAGTTAAAGACAAGATGAGTGGGAAATGGAGCAGAGTACCTGCTGATCGTCACACTGTGAAATGGTGGAAAACCAATCAATTAATAAAATGAAATGTGAAGGTACAATATATAGGTGAGATGATCTTTAAATCCAAATCTTTGAGGATCTACAAGTGTGGGATCTCAAACCTCTCCATGCTAAATTTAAGAAGATCACAACAACCCAATCCCTAACAATCTTCCTAATATTTCTACATTATTCCAACATCCCTATTCACGCAGGTAAGAGAATGGAATTTGACTTCTTCCCACACAAGTTCCTCAGTAGGGCGGTAAACTTGCTATCCAAGCTTGATTCTCAAAATTTCAAGAACCCCATTTTAATAAAAAGGTGCTTGATTACAATTTGTGTTGAAAAAATATTGAATGTAACCCTATTTTAGTCCGAGTTAACAGATTGAAATCAATGAACTTGCAAGGAAAAATCCAAAGGAAACCAAACTAGGAGAGATTATTTAAATTCCTTTTTAGAGTAGTGCCAAGTGCCAACGAAATTCATTTCGAAATTTTTGAATGATCCTTTTTTCCGCTTTTCCAATTCTAGAACTTTTCTGTACCTCCCATCCAATGCTGTGGTAATCCTTCTGCCTAGCCTCAGATCCAAAGGGACACAAGAAACCAACATACAATAGCTCCAAGGTGCATCTCACAAGGAAGAGCTTCCACTCTTTCACAAGCTTGGCATCCCAACTCTCAAGTAAAACATAGTCCACAAAATCTTTCCAGCATAACATTACCAAGAATAAAAGAGATCCATTTCCCCTCTACCACATTTGTTTTATAGAAAAATCCTCAATGACACATGTACTCATGCATAATTAATTATCTTTAATTAATTTAATTAAGATTATTCAATTCATAATAATACCTTATGACCTTTCCTAAGTTGCAAAGCAATTATATTTTTATTTATTTAAAACCACTTCACATATCTCTCATACATGTTCTTATTTTCTCTTAGGCTGTCCATTTTGTTCCCCAAATTTTCGTTTAATGAGTGTCTCCTAAATAGAGCTTAGTTAGAGTTTGATTATGACTCTCTCTGGTTAAACCATGTGGTAGTTTGACTCAAGATTATATTCCATGTGTACTCCTATTGTCTCATATTATTATTTCCTTCTATTTTTAAAATTGCATTACACTTCATGCAACACATGCATTTATTCAAACCTTAAATTTTATTCCCCTTTCCCTTAGAGAGTTGATTATATTGTCAAATATTTAACTTATGTCATAATTCATTTAGTCATTTATTTAAATTTAGACATAGACTTAGTCTTAGACACATGCTTAGAATTTTGTTAGGATTTGTAATCACCACAATTTACTGCTTAATTAATTATTTAATCCCACAAGGTCTAATCATTTCAATGTTTTCTAGGCCCTAGATTTGTTGATCAGTTTTTAATTAAGTGGACATGTCTCCTTCAAGACTTCCACCTCCGTGCTCCATGGTGCCACTGCCTAGACTAGTTTTTGAAGTTTGTGCTACCCTTTGAGTCAACATCTATCGATCGACTTTGTGAGACTATGGGTCATGGAATAATGACTTACCCTATTATTGCGTGTCCCTTATAAATCATCATGAGAAACTATCTCACAATTTCATGATGTGGTGGAACTCCTGAACTAGGTAACTATTAACTCCATCATATTCATGATGAGAGGCTAGCGAATAGGGTCAGTGGATAGGGACATCACACACCTTCTCCTCAGTTTTTCTGTATGGCCCCTTTACTCCTTATGTGATCTAGACAGTGCTACTGTCAAGCCTCAGATCCATCGAAAGAAAAAAAATCATTAATCCATATACATAAATCATATCAGAATCAACTATATATCACATGTGCGTGAGAAATGAAATATCAAAATAAATATAATCCACTCCCCGGTTCAATCTGGGGTCCAAGGAAGTTCATTGATGCCGTCAACATCCACAACCTATCATGTGCCTTGCACATACTCGTGAAAAATTGTCAATAGCATCTGCTAATATATATCTACATCAAAATAAAAAATAAGTCACAACACAACATCACTATCATCATGTATAGTCCATAATCAAAACAAAATCACAATGTACCATAATCGGATTCACTTGCACGCAAGTGTCCTCAAAGAATAAAAGTCAATAAAAGTGTGCTCAATGGGAGCCAGGATACTTTCACCCCACTCCCATGATTAAGTGGGGCTTGAACCTGTAGCTTTCAAGAATTGTATATAAGTTCTCACCTTCAAAAAAAAAATAAATCTAATGCCAATTTTTCCAAGAAAGTGCCCTATACCTAATTTGTAAGGTACTTGATCTATTATAATAAGCAAAAGATAACATCAGAGATGAATAATAGAAATAAATACAATATATAGAACCACAAACAATCAAAATACTCATTGATAGGTTACCGTTCACTTGCCTGTTTGAGGGGAAACCTCTAGTAGAGCAACGCTTCACTCATAATAATAACTCTAAGAAAAAACTCCCATGCTCCTACTCTATTTACCAATTCTATCTTCTAGAAAAGCTTGAACCTCTATGATTATCTTTCTAGTAGCAAGAGCTTATTAGGTCTTTTTATATTGACTTGTTCTCATTTATTAAATAGGGCTTATAAACTGGTGGTCAATTTTATTACTTGGAGTTATATTATTCTACCTACATGTAGGGTTAGGAGGATAGGTCTCACACACCAACTCATGGACTAGAATCTGAACTACAACATGATCTAGTGATTGGAATCTCGTATCTAGAAAGTAAGCTAGTGATAATTGTACTCACCGTTTTTAAGTGACTCGGTCTAGGAAAGAGAAAGTTTGTTCCAACTTCTAAGCATTTTTTGTCGCATGGTAATTTTGTTAAACAATATGCCTGCATATTTGAGAACAAAGATAATAGGTTTTCAGCTTAGATTCACTGTACTTATCTATAGTAACAAGAACTCTTGTATCTAAAAAGAAATCTAATAAGAATTGTAAAATCACCTTTTTATGTGACCTGATCCCGGAAAGGGAAAGGATATTCCATCTTCTAAGCATATTTTGTCGCATAGTCATTTTGTTAAATAGTATCCCCAAGATAGCTTTGGAATATTTTGGTTAGGTTTTAGTTTTTGATTCACTCAGATTTATCTATAGAAACTAAATTTGTCTACTTTAGACTTCTCATTTTTTTGTAAATCAGTCATATGCAATTAACAGAGACTTTAATAATACATATTGTAAACATTACTAGTGTGAAACAAATAGAGCTAATAACAATTATTTTCTTGTCCTGGAGATGAACCCATTGACCACTATTTCCTTTGTTTCTGCAACAAGTCCTTAACCGAAAAAACATTTCCAAGCTATCCTCTAAATCATATTGCTTGTGCAAGTAATACACACCCTTGTTAAGCTGCTACTACATATTTGAAAGATGATATCTTTAAATTATTCGCCATTCAGAATATTTTGGAAACAATTATAATCATTTGTTAATGGCTAACAATAATGGTCATTGGATAACTATGCATATTGGACAGATAACAAGTTCAATACTCATTTTTGACAAGACTAACAGAGTACTTGGAAAAGTTGACTAAAGAAGAATTATAGTGACTCTTGAGTTATCACCAAAATACGGTACATTTACCCCTCACATTTTTAATGTTATCATATCTTGCACTCATATATTTCACACCTTTTTAATTATAACATTATTATATAACAACTATACCATGGATTAGGACCTCCACATTACTCCATCCCATGCCAAAAACCAAATATATATATTATATTCCCAATCATATTTACTATGCAAGCTGATTTCAAAGATGGGTAATTTTATTACTAAAAAGTCCTGCAGAGACAAGGATTGGTAAGATTTTGCATCTTTCCTGTTGGAGGAGGGTCATGAGGTCAAATCCCTACTGGTCTCCTGACCTAATTATGTAATGGCTGATATGCAAAATGTTTATATACCGAGCGAATATAAACGAAACTTCCTGGAAAAACTTTATTACCCAAAAACCAAAAGTTAACTTTGACATTCTTTGGATTAATTTATTTCATATCATGAAACCACTATATGATGTTCCCTACCATTGTATGCCGTGCACACTCATGCAAGCCAATTATTCGAGAGACCATGGAGAAATGTCTCCAAAAAAATCGCCATAACAAATATGTTTATCTAAAAGCACTTAATTTAATTTTGTATTGTTGTCCAAGATTTTGCATGTAAAATACAGTATGCAAACTTGCTAGAAATCTGCTTGATGCTTGACCTTTCTTCAGGACTCGGAGTGACTCAGTCGTTGGTTACCATTACACTTAATAGAGGCTTATAAGACAATGCCACCATTTTATTATCTCCATAAGCTTGTCATTAAAGTCTGCAGAATGCAAGATGGCGTTGCAGATAAATTAGGTGAGCATTAGGGAAAAAAAAAAAGAAAAAAAAGAAGATCTCCATGTCGGAGAAGCTATTAAGCTGCTGTAAAATTATTGGGTTTCTATTGGTTATAATACATAATAGTAATACAAAGGTTTGGGTGGGTACTATGAATTCTGCAACTTTTTTTAAGGTTGAGAGTTAAAGTTGATGCAGTAGAGATTACATATAGTCTTAAGAGAAGCCTGAAATTGATCCATGAAACCTCCAAGATAAAAAAATTACCAACCCTAATTGATAGAACCGCCCTAGCCCTAACCCTAACTGATAGAACCGCCCTAACCCTAACCCTAACTGATAGAATCCTAAATAATTTTTTTAATCTTATACCAACCCTAACTGATAGAACCGCCTAGCAAATGCTATAAAAGAAATATCATCCAGCCAAAGAAAGAGGGAAATGTTTTGGAGAGAGGTATGCTAGGGATTTGATGAAGCCATTGATAGCAGGGATGTCTTGCAGAGTAACAAAAGGGATGAAGTGAGGCTGATTTAGCATAAATGGTTTTTTTATTAAGTTTGTTGTGCTTTAAGTCTGAGTTTTTTAGTACTAATCAGTTTTTTAATATGCATATTTCCACCTTGTGTTTTACTACCATTTCTCTATACAATGTCCAACTTAATCTTTCTTTATTTTATTTTGTTTTTAATTATTCTATTGTATAAAGCTGACCCCATCTAAAATGGTTAAAAACAAAAACTCTTGGTCCAATTCTACACATGAACTTGAAAGCTTAAAAAAAAATCCAAGAAATGTATAGATTTATGTCTAAATAAAATATTTAACTTTATTTTTAGCTCTAGAGTTTATCTCTCTGATTTTGTTGTGTTTATTTTTTATTTCATTTAATACAATTTTAAAATAATAATAAAAAACACATTTATTTATGATTTTTTTTAAATTTTATATATAACTCTTTTATTTAGCTATTATAAATATTAAAAAAACCATAGCATTCCATTAACTAACTTTAACATTTTAAACAAAACAAAACACATTTACATTTTTTTAAAGATTTTTCTTTATATATTAACAATATTAATTAATCTTTAGGTTTCTTCCTTTTATTAAATCATTTTATTTTAACTTTGTATTATTAAATATTCTCTAACTTATTTTGACGTTTCATATAAAAGCAAATATAAAATTGCAACGTTACACAAACTAAAAACATTTAATAATTTAAAAGAAAAAAAAATCAATTAATTATGCTTTTTAGGGTTTCCGTGTAAATACTTAACTAATTAGTTTATATAGTTTAACTTTATTTTTTAACTTTTATACTTACATTTGTAATTTCACATTAACTTTGTTTAATTTACAATTCACTTAAATAATATAAGTTGTAATACAATAAAAATGAAATATTGCAAAATCATAAATACACGATTCATGCTTAGACTTGTATGTTGTTAGGGTCTAATTTTATTTATGTATGGGGCTTAA
>SNQJ01S0066258.1:33724-47706 GCA_010110895.2 Picea sitchensis | reverse complement strand
CACTCCGTCACCGACTGTCCTACACCTCGGGGACAACGAAATATTCATATTAAAATATACTTAAAAAATAATTAAAATATCACATTAAAAACTACATAATTTAAAACTTTATCCTCTTCACGGAAATGTTAATTAAATTATTTTATATTATATGATAACTTTCCTATCTTCTTGACATATTCCTTCGCTTTGTACTTTTTCTTATCTTTTTAGACATATTCTTTTATTTTATTATTTTTAATTTATGACATTTATGAATTCCATTTAAACACTTTAGAAACTTTACAATATATATATTTTTTTTCCAAAATGAAAATTTGCTCAAAATTATATTAAGAGATAATTTTTTTTACATTCTTGCATTTTTTATCATAACAGTGACTGGTAATAAGCAATGATCGATATTTTGTCTTACAAAAAAGATCATAGACAATTCAAGTGTCCAAAAAGAAAACTATGACAATCCCAACAAAATAAAACATTCAGGGATGGAACGGATAATATTTCATGTGACCAGAATGATGTTCAGTGCATATAAATATGTTTTATAGTTGTCATTCCTTGCGGTTCCCATTGAAAGTAGGATATCTTTCCTTCTAGAACAAAAAGAGCATCTTTTGAAAGTTGGTCTGCAACTTTGTTGAATTCTCTGTAGACATGGTGAAAACTGGTAGCTGGAAATCTTTAATGAGATCTCGAATTCTCCTCTTCCAGCCTTCAATAAAACATCCTTGTAGCTTTGCTTTACCATTAAGCCAATCTATAATAACTTTGGAATCTCCACATGCGTGTATCTTCGGAAGAGAAAGATATGAGGATAAAGTCAGGGTCGCCCAGATACCCAGTAACTCTGCCTTGGTGTTAGTGCATGCTCCCCCATTTACTGTCCATCTAAAGACCCGAGAGTCAAAAGACTTGATTTCACCTCCTGCACCGCACACTGTCTTATTATTCTGCGATGCCCCATCAAAGAAAGCTATTGAAAAGCCTTCTAAATAGTTAAGATTACAGTCCCTTAAGGGGACGACTAGAATGGAAGAAGAATGTTGCTTAAAAAGTCCTAGCACTTTAATGAAAACAGAGTGGATAGACGGTTGTAGGTTTTCAAAGATAGCACGATTTCTTTCGATCCAAATATACCAAATAGTGATTGTTGCGAGAGAAGGGGCTATTGTTTTGTCTTTTGTCCATTTATAGAAGCAGTCTGATAGATCCTTACCTTCCCAATTCTTTTTGAAATTAAAAAAAAACTTTTAACCTGTCCCGTATCAATTTTGAGAAACGACAATCAATGAAGAGGTGATTTGTGTCCTCCCTGTGATTCTTACAGAGGATACATTGACTGGGTCCTTCCCACCCTCTTCTCTAAAGAATATCCCAGGTTAAAAAAAAATTATCCGTGGCCAAAATTTTATCCATTGATCTTCAACTGAATATCCCATTTCTAGATGGAATTCCTCCAAACCTATGTTTGTAAATTCAAAGTAGAATAGTAGGCCAAATATGCATTTTTCACTGATAACTGACATGAAGCATTACCACCTGTCCAAAGTAATTGGTCTAAGTCATCCTTTAATTTGATGCCTTCTCTTGTGAGAGAATTCAGATATTGATCCCATTCTATAGCTTGTTTGCCTCTCAAACCCAAGTCCATACTATCACGCCAGGTCCCTAATGGTGCATCATTAATAAGAGTTTTTTTTGCTTGGGCAAGTACCGTGATACCTATGGATCGAAGACTTGTAATGAGTTCCCGAGAGAGAATAGCTTTGTCTCTCAATCCCAAAATAAAATCATTTCCAACAGAAATGAGATTTCCAGACCCCGGCAACCAACTTAACCAGTGAGTTATAATATGCAGAGATTTAAGTAAATTATTCCAAACCCGAGAGGCCGCTCTCAAATGGAACGTATCCTTTCTTAACCAATTTACAATCAGGTATAAATGTATCTATTTGAATGCATAAATCAGGTACATTTTTTTGACTAGTTTTGCCCTAAATCAAGCAAGAAATTTATAAGTATAACTAGAATTGCAAATTTTAGAGGTTGAGATTGTATGTTTTGGGTGGACTAGGGTTTTGAGGGTGTTGAATCAATTTATGCATTCAAAAACGCAAATTAAGCAATGTAAAATTGCAATTTCGCCAATAATTGCGTTGTTGAATTTCGATGATAGTTGCTAGAAGAAGTAAAAAACTTAGAATGTTTAGACTACGTCCTTAGTCAAAGATTAGTAACCTTTTGCATTGTTGCTTGCAACTTCCGATTGTTATGTGCTTTAGATTGCTCTTTCATTTTACTTCACATAAATCATATACTAACAATTGCTCATCAAATGTATTATTGCTTTCTATATGTGAATTGTTGACAACCTTATATGTGTATTAATTATATGGATATGCGTCTCTCCTATTGGAATTGATGGATTAATCAACCTTTTAATTACAAAATCTAATCTTATGGGCATGAATTAAAGATGATGGCATATTCTCGTCATCGTCTCCAAGTTAATGAATGAGATTGGCAACATTAACTCCCTTGCATTTATGAATTCGTAAACCAACTCAAGTTTAACATTTACTTTTTAAATTTTACCAATAAACAAGTTTCAAGACTCCAAGTGCAAAAATATTCATATAATTCAATTAGATTATCAGAAGTCTTCAATTCTAAAAGCCATTCATGATTATTATGCACACACATTGGAATAGTGGCTATGAAAATTAAAAGAAATTGTATCTTTCAAACCTTTGTTGTTGGATGCCATTTATAGGTTGGTTGGATATTTACTTCCAAATAACACAAGCTTAGTGTACTCAAAATGATAGCTATATTTTGAAACACATTTCTAGAGATTATGGGATATTGTGAGAGGAAAGGGCCTTCCCATACTATATATAGAGGTGATAGACTCTGTGAAGTGTCGTCTGAATAAGGGAAAGCAAATGCTTATCGTCTCTACCTAATTAAGGACCATCATCACATGCTGAAAAGTATTTGGAGGGTAAGCAACTTTGTCCCCAACCAGCACTTACTGCAATTTGTTTTTGCCACTTAAGCTCATCCATGTCGGCTTTATTGCTTCATGATTAGATTCTTCGTACCAAATTTCTTCACATACATATCAATCCATCTTAATCCCATTGATGCTACTTTCCATTCAATATTTTCATTAAATGCACACTAAATGTAGTTGAATTGGTACGGTATTAATTAGTATGCTTAACGTGTCTCCCTAATCAAGAACCATCATCACACACAAAATAATATTTGGACAGTAAGCGATTTTGTCCCCAGTGGCTACATATTACAATTTTTTCCACCAAAGCTCTGATGGCTTTTAAAACATTGCCACAACAACCCTTGTAACAATGAACATGGTTGGGTAGCCCTTGTAACATCGAACATGGTTGTGGCATGAATGGCAGCTTGATCGCTTCATGATTAGATTCTCCATACCAAATTTATTCACATACTTATAACTCATATTGATCCCGTTGATTCTACTTTCCATTCAATATTTTCATTAAAAGCACAACAAATGTAGCTGAATTGATCTCTCTAGCATTATATCACATCTCTCACAACCCCACAACGATATTAATTAGTATGTGACCGAGTGTTTATTGTTTGAATTAAACAAGGTCATTTGTATTAGGGTTATTAGGGTTAATGTTAATGTTAATTTTAATACACTTGAATTGTAATTAGGGTTAATGTTAATTTTAATCAACTTGAATTGTAATACAATTATCAATATATTTTATGTTGAGAAAGATCAGAATTTTTTTATATTTAGATATTTAATATATATATATATATATATATAATGCTAGGTGTTGAGAGAGATTTTTTTTATATATAATAATAAGATTAGCAACAACTACATTTAAGTAAAAGTGGTTGATACATGGCGATCGACACCATTTTCCACCTTTAAAGTGGTATATCAACCACTTTTACTTAAATGTGGTAGGAGAACAAATTTGTGGTTTTCAAAGAAAATGATGCATCCAATGCATCAGGGATTCAACCGTATTAATTATCGAGGGAAGAATGTCGACCTGATATTTTGTTCCATCTACCATTTTATTCTCCCCCCTACAAATCTCAACCTCCCTGTGGCTCCAATTTATTTTATTTTATTTCCCAACAACTCATCTCTTCTCTTATTTTTCGAGGGAACCATTGCCAGTTTAACAAGTAGGTACCTCATGCCCCCAAGATCAGGATTTGGGTTTTCAACTTCTCTGCACATCTCCTCTTATTCGCTCGTGAGCGGGAAGGGAATGAGAGAAAATGTACGAAGACGCCTTGTGTTTTTTTAATGGCAAGTGTGTAAAATGAATATAACTATCAACAACCACATTTAAGTAAAAGTGATTAATATACCTAAATAAGTGTCATTAATTTTAAAAGGAAAATAACACCAATCAACATATATCAACCACTTTTACTTAAATGTCATTGTTACTCATATTATAATTCAATATTAAAATATGAATTAATGTAATATTTCCAAAATATATAAACCAATTATTCTCAATTTTTTAATTTTTTTTTTATGGTTGTTCATGACATTTAGATCAATAAATTGTTTCTAGACAACAAAAAGGGTAAAGTACATTTAGAAAACTTTTATATAATTTGTATAATAACACTTTCATTTAATTTATTTTCTTAAAATATTTTTAAGAATCATATCAAAACAAACTTTAATTATTTAGCATATTTCTTTCGGTGTACCTTTGCATCTCCTAAAAGAGTTGTTAATAAATATGAGTACCCTTAGTTATTAAGGAATCATAAAAAGAAAATGTTAAAAAGATAAAATGAATAAAATTATTGCACATAAAGTATTTTTAGATATGAGTTGTAAATTTTGTGCAAAACGAATAAATATATTGCAAGTGTTTAACTTATTTTTAGATATAAGTTGTAAAGAGACTCTGACGAAATTCAAAAAAGATAAAAGTCTTACCCTTGATGGCTACATCATGGAATTCTTTTTTATCTTTCTTTGATTTAGTTGGTGAAGATTTAGTTCTTATGATTGAAGAATCCAAAACGATGAGGTTTATAAGTGGGAACCTAAATGCAATTTTTTTGACCCTGATACCAAAAGAGAATAAACCATCTTGCTTTGGGGATTACAGATCTATATCTTTGTGCAACCTGTGCTGCAAGTTGATCTCAAAGATTATTGCAGATCATATAAAGCCTTTTCTGTCTAGATTCCTTTCAGAGGAACAACTTGGTTTCCTATGGGGAAGAAGAATCCAAGATGCTTTAGGGACTGCTCATGAATGTCTACACAATATTTAGAGAAAGAAATCCAAATCCCTTGTATTGAAATTGGATTTGAAAAAATCTTATGACTGTGTAGATTGGGACTTGCTCTGTATGATTCTCCTAAAAGTTGGTTTTGGTTCTCAGTTGACGAAATGGATCATGACTTGTGTGACATCTCCTACTTATGTTGTGTTGATAAATGGCGACTCTTCGGATTTCTTCAGGAGTGGGAGGGGGTTGAGACAGGGCTTCCCCCTATCTCCTTTATTGTTCATTCTAGTCATGGAGGGTCTCAGTCTTCTCTTAAAGAAAAGTAAGGAGGAAAATAAGATTACTGGTATAAAAGATACAAAAATAATCAAAATTCTTCATCTGTTCTTTGTGGACGATGTCCTAATCCTGACGAAGGCCGATCTTCAGGAATGGTGGGAAATTGAGAAAATCATAAATCTTTTCTGCAATGCCTCAGGTCTTCGAGTAAACGGTGCAAAAACTACTATGCATTTTGCTGGGTTGTCGGAGTCATATCTCCTTCCCTTTAAGAATCTTCTTCCTTATTCCTTTGTGGATCTTACCTCTGGCTTAAAATATTTGGCTTTCTTCATAAAGATTGGTGCTCAAAAGGCTGCGGACTGGAATTGGATTATAGTGAAGTTGAGCAACATGATTAGATCTTGGAGCAATAACTGGTTATCTCTGGGTGGCAGATACATACTCCTTAAGTCTATTCTGGAAGGTCAATCAATTTATTGGATGTCTATGGAATTGATCCCTTGTTCTATTTTAAATCAACTTCATAAAGAAATGTTTAATTTATTGTGGAAAGGTAACATGGATGCTAATCACTATCATCTCTGTCGATGGGATGTTTTATCAAAGCCAAAATCGTGCGGGGGATGGGGATTTCACAACCTAGTCCACTTCAACACAGCGCTAAATGCAAATACTTTGTGGAGAGTTCTCACTCAGGATGGCATATGACATCGTATAATTATGGATAAATACCTCTATCAGTCTTCCATTGTAAATTGGTTAAGAAAGGATACGTTCCATTTGAGAGAGGCCTCTCGGGTTTGGAATAATTTACTTAAATCTCTGCATATTGTAACTCACTGGTTAAGTTGGTTGCTGGGGTCTGGAAATCTCATTTCTGTTGGAAATGATTTTATTCTGGGATTGAGAGACAAAGCTATTCTCTCTCGAGAACTCATTACAAGTCTTCGATCCACAGGTATCACGGTACTTGCCCAAGCAAAAAAAACTCTTATTAATGATGCACCATTAGGGACCTGGCGTGATAGTATGGACTTGGGTTTGAGAGGAAAACAAGCTATAGAATGGGATCAATATTTGAATTCTCTCACAGGAGAAGGCATCAAATTAAAGGATGACTCAGACCAATTACTTTGGACAGGTGGTAATGCCTCATGTCAGTTATCAGTGAAAAATGCATATTTGGCCTACTATTCTACTTTGAATTTACAGACATAGGTTTGGAGGAATTCCATCTGAAAATGGGATATTCAGTTGAAGATCAATGGATAAAATTTTGGCCACAGATAAAAAAAAATTAACCTGGGATATTCTTTAGAGAAGAGGGTGGGAAGGACCCAGTCAATGTATCCTCTGTAAGAATCATAGGGAGGACATAAATCACCTCTTCATTGATTGTCGTTTCTCAAAATTGATACGGGACAGGTTAAAAGTTTTTTTTAATTTCAAAAAGAATTGGGAAGGTAAGGATCTATCAGACTGCTTCTATAAATGGACAAAAGACAAAACAATAGCCCCTTCTCTCACAACAATCACTATTTGGTATATTTGGATCGAAAGAAATCATGCTATCTTTGAAAACCTACAACCATCTATCCACTCTATTTTCATTAAAGTGTTGGGACTTTTTAAGCAACATTCTTCTTYCATTCCAGTCGTCCCCTTAAGGGACTGTAATCTTAACTATTTAGAAGGCTTTTCAATAGCTTTCTTTGATGGGGCATCGCAGAATAATAAGACAGTGTGCGGTGCAGGAGGTGAAATCAAGACTTTTGACTCTTGGGTCTTTAGATGGAYAGTAAATGGGGGAGCRTGCACTAACACCAAGGCAGAGTTACTGGGTATCTAGGCAACCCTGACTTTATCCTCATATCTTTCTCTTCCGAAGATACAAGCATGTGGAGATTCCAAAGTTATTATAGATTGGCTTAATGGTAAAGCAAAGCTACAAGGATGTTTTATTGAAGGCTGGAAGAGGAGAATTCGAGATCTCATTAAAGATTTCCAGCTACCAGTTTTCACCATGTCTACAGAGAATTCAACAAAGTTGCAAACCAGCTTGAATTTATTACAAAGGAGTAAATTACAAAAAGGGTGGTTGAATTTATTGAAAGTTTAAAATTTATTATTTAAATTTAAATTTTTAAAAGTAAAATCTTATTTTTCAATAGATCATCATTTAATATAATTTTTTAATAAAGATAATAAATCAACCTATATTTATAAACAATAAAATAATAACAAGTAATCAAATTATAATAAATTTTATAGGAAAAAAATTAACATTTAACTAACATAAAACTCTTTTACAAATATTTTGCAATTGATATTCATCACAAGCTCAATTGAATGCATAAACAACACCCTAAAAAACCCCAAAACACCCAGAGTATATAATCTCAACCACTAAGAGTAGAAAAAGTGATTTCGAGCTCACATGCCATTACCTCTCCCAACGTTCATGTGATCTATCAAGACCATGTAAATGTGTATGTCATCATGCTTCTCTTTGAGCTCAAGATTAAATCAATAGTGGCAAGGTTTCGGTATTGCAGTGAAACGAGAATGTATAGGTTCGAACCTGAAACCTCTTGGTTGGTATCTTGACAGGCATTCTGTGAAATTAATCTTACTTTGCCAAAAATTTGTAGCACAAGTAAACATTTTCAATAAGTATTGGTGAAGTTCGAACTTGAGACCTACGGTTTGTTATTGTGACGATCATTCTGTGAAATAAATGTAAATTTGCCAAAAGTTTGCTTAGATTCAATACAAGTAATTGTTTTCAAGAAATATCAGTGAGCCCAAAAGTTGTGGTTTGTTCTCGTGAGGATTGTTCCATGAGATTAACGCCAATTTGCCACAAAATTATTTCGATTTACAACACAAATGGTCATTTTCAGTAAACACTGGTGAATTTTGAGCCCGAGACATGTGTTTAATTACCATAACAAACATTCTCATCATAAGGAATCATTTTCAATAACATATATTTGGTGAATTTTGAACCCTAAACCTCCAATTTTGTTAAATTAATATCAATATATTAGAAGATTATTTTAATTCGTTGACACATGTATATATGGATATGAATAGATATACAAATTCTCTATATCTAGAATATAATAGAAATAGTAATATATATATATAGTGTCTATAAGAGTTCTATCTTGTATCATCTGAAATAGATATAGATATCCTATCTATTGTGCAATTGAAAAAATCCAATCCCATTTCTTAAATTTGATTTGTTTAGATTCATAAAATCTCATCATTTTGAATATACAGATGAGAAAAAACCATTGTAATTGCCATAAGTAAAGCTTCCATACAAGATAAACTTAACAGCAAGGTACCTTGTATTTTACCTTTCGCTTATGTTTGTCTTGCAATACCTTCTATAACTTGGCCCACAACAGTGACCTGACCAATGTCGGATCCAATGGAAGCAAGCCCTACAGATAATCCAGCAGCAATAATAACTTGTTATTTTCTACGACATATTAGTGAATTTTGAGGTTGTATCAAAGGCTATGGTTCACAAATCTTTGAATCAATGTCAGTTGACGGAGTGAATAGTTAGAATACCATCTTTTGGATGGTGGTTTCCAACTTAAGAAGATGATGCTTTAGTGGTTTCTGGCTTATTCTTAAGGGTGTTTTTTTTATATTTTTATAAGTTTTAAATATATTTTTAATATTTTTTTATCAAATCATCAATTAGATCTAATTTGGATGGTTGGGAAGAATAATTGCTTCTTCTTTTTTTAAAGAAACTGGGAGATAATATATTAAAAAAGGGGCAGCCAAGGCTAGCCTGAGAAATCAGAAATTATAGTCTTGTATTGGCTGGTTGTGATTGCTTGAAACTTATGGGCGTAAATGGCATTGGGTTGCTTGTGTCTTCCTGTAACTATGTTTCCCTTCTAAACAATAGGGGTTAATTGTTGTTGTCCGGTAAAATACTCCTAAGATACACTTGCTTTTAAAGAACATTTAAAAAGGGGGGCGACATTTGCCAATGGGCCTTCCATTTCTTGAATTTCTGCTGACTGAACCTTGTTTATTTGGGCCTGCTCCCGCTCTGAAATCGTTTGAAGGGCTGTGTTATCTTCCCTATTTTCCATCTAGTCCGCTGCCTGCTGGGGGGTGTTGATTGTTGCTTGGTCATGTGGGTTAGTCTATTGTCCAAGAGAGTAATACATCATCTTCTCGAAGGTGGAGTCTCTCGTGACATTTTTTGTTCCTTGTGGCAGCCTCGTGGCTAGGTTGGCCTACTCATCTGCCCATTTGTTGTTTTCCCTTTTGATGTGGATGAAAGAGGCTGACTATAAATATGTGAGGGAAGATCTGATCTTTTTCAAAATTGTATCTAGATGGATGTTTCTTGGCTTTGAGTCAGTGAGCATGCTTCTTATGGTAATCATAGAATCTCCAACAATGATGAGATTGGTGACTCCCGATTCGACTGCCATTTTCACTCCTTTCAACAAGGTGAGTTATTCTGCTTGATTATTGGAGGCATAACCTATGCTCTAGGAATATCTTATTGTTGTCAATCCCCTTGGGTTGAGCAAGACCCCTCCCACTCCTGCAACCCTCGGATTGCCTTTGGAGGCGCCATCGAAAAGGAGGACATGGGATGATTAAGAGATTAACCATTCTTGAAACTTTGTCGGAGTGACATGAAGTTGCCAATTTGGTCTGCAACGCTGAGTGAGAGAAGTGGAGTAATGAATTTCCAATTGGTTTATCCATTGATTTTCTTATCTGTCGAGCCCAACATGCTCTGAAATTGAGATTTTTCTTGAGTTAAAGAAATCAACAAGTTGAGCTCTTATGACTTTGGTGGTTTTTTCCGGGTTCAGAACTTCTTCCAAGAAGATACTTTTGTTACAATCTAGCCATACCTACCAACACACATATTTTGGGAGAGAGGGCCAGATTCTTTTGAGGATCGGTTTGTTGAAGAAGGGCTTTTTGTAGTAAGAGATCAAGTTGCCTAACAGATCTGAGATTTCCCCTGACCAATTGACACGTTGGGAGAGATTTTGCAAGATCCCCTGCCATACGTTTTTGGAGAAATCACAGTCAAGGAACAAATGAGCAATAGTCTCCGTGTGTTTTTTACAGAGGACCCATCTGGAAGGGCCCGAGATTCCACGCTTCTTCATATTTTCGCAAGTGAGGATTTTCCCCTATAACAGAATCCAACTGAAGATGTTAATTTTTGGGGGAGTGTCGGGGTGCCAAATGCGCTTGGCCCACTTAAATTTGATTGGATTTTTGCCCTGCGTTAAGAGGAAATCGTAGCCACTTGTCACTGTATAGACGCGATCTCCCCATCCCCTTTCGTCGGAGTCGAGTAGGTGGTGTAGAGAAGAACCTCTCAGGTCTTGCAACAAAGATTTTGCTTGATTTCTAAGATTGCTCGGAGGGTCCCCTAAGTTCTAGCTTACCCACTTACCATTCGAATTCCACTTCAAAATGTCATACAACGTGTATTTTTGATTTGCAGTGAGCCATTCCTGGATTTGAACCTTGTTGGCATATGTCTCTAGAGGAGTTTTGTTGAGGATTTTTTCCTCCCAGATCTTTATTTTTTTTCCATTTCCAGGTATCCAGTGGAGATGAGATTTGATTAGGGTCAACGAGGCTGACAGAAGCTTCCAAATGGGGGAGCCAATCGGATGTTCAAGGTGTATATCGACTCCTCTCAGACGATCCTGGTGGAAGTATTTGTTGATCGACGCTCTTTTCCACCATGTGAGTTTCCCTCTAATTGATCTCCAGAGCAGATTAGCTCCCAACGCCAGATTAACAAGCGTTGGATCTCTTATTCCCAATCCCCTGAACTCTTTGGGTTCTCTAAAAACCTGTTGTTTGACCAAATGATAACGCTTTATGTTTGTTTTTCCTCCTTCCAAGAGGAACTTTCTAATCGATTGTGCTAGAGAATACTTGATCAAGGCAGGAGCTAGAAGAGAGGAGAACTAGTAGATAGGGAGAGCAGATAACACTATTTTAATTAGAACCAATCTGATCGCTGGATTCAACCACTGTGCTCCCCACTGTTCCATTTTAGCCTTTATTTTAGAAGTTATTATGACCCAATCATCCGCTGGAACAAAAGAGAGGCAGATCAGGATTCCAAGGTACTTGAATGATCTCCAGTTGATTGCTATTAGGTACTGGAGAATGCTCACTATATTTGCTAAAATTTTGGCTTTGGTGTTCCAAGCGTAGATGTAACACTTTGTTGAGTTCACCTCACCTCCTGACGCTTCTAGGAATTGATCCAGGATAGCTTTGAATCTTCTGGCCATGATTGTGGAAGCTCCTCCTATCAGGAGAGTGTCGTCCGCGAACTAGGCATGATTTATTCGTCTAACCCTTGTGGCTATTCTTATTCTCGGAATGCTATTCTGATGTCTTTCTTGGTCCAGTATTCATCCCAGCGCCTCAGCCATAAGGATGAAGAGACAGGGTGAAAGAGGGCACCCTTGTCTCATTCCTCTGGAAGCCTTAAAAAAAGAGTAGGGGTGCCCGTTGATCAAAGGGGCTATCTAGGGGCTTCTTATACAAGACTGAATCCAATTGATGAAAAAGGGGTGGAATCTGAATTTTTTGAGAACCTGAAGGAGGAAGTTGTAATTGACTCTGTCAAAGGCGTTATCCATATCCAAGTTAATTACCATGCCCCTTTCTCCTCTCAGTTTACTTGAGTGAACAACTTCTTGTACTAGTATGGTATTGTCCCAAATTTGCCTCTTGGGAACAAAGCCACCCTGTCCGGGGGAGATGATTTTTGGGAGGAGAAGTTGAATTTTGTTTGCTATAATTTTTGTAATGGTTTTATAAGAAATGTTGCACAAGGAGATGGGACGATATCTTGAAAAGGTCCCTGGATTTTTCTCTTTGGGAATAAGAGCTAAGAAAGTGGAATTGGTGCCCCCCCCACTCTAGAAGATCTTTAGACGTACTAGATCATTCTGATCAGATCATATTTAATGGTACTCCAGAATTTTTGATAGAAATGGGTTGTGAAACCATCGGGCCCTGGGGATTTATCAGGGTGGAGGTGATTGCTAACGTTTCTTATTTCTTCCTTAGAAGATTTCTGGATTAGTTTCTCATTCTCATCCTCCTTTATCAACTTGGGAATGTTGGAGAGCGCCTCCTCCTTATCATTTTCATTCTTTCCATATTTTTCTTTATACAGGTCTACAAAATGAGAGACGACTGCCTTTTTAATATCTTCAAAAGTTGTACATGGATTACCTCCAGGGTCTGCTATCTTGGATATTGTTTTAAATCATTTCCTTTCTTGAAATTGTTTGTGGAAAAAAGACGTATTCTGATCACCAGCTGAAAGCCAAAGAGCCCTGGATTTTAGTCTCCACGAGTCTTCTTCTCTTCTCATAGCAGCTTGAAGACAAATCTGCAGTCGGCCTTCCTCCACCAATAGCTTAGGAGTGACTGGCACGGTTTCAATTTTTTCCACGACTATGAGCATCTGCACTTTTGTGTTCTGAATTTCCACTTTTGGTGCTTTGAAGGTGATTTTGACCCATTCTCGGATATCTCTTTTGAGTCTTATTAGTTTATGTTCTGATATGTGCACTGGGGATCTTTGCACCCATTGAGACCGAGAGGTGGAAATAAGGGAGTTGAAGTCTGGGGCGTCTAGCAATATTGGGTTAAATCTGAAGGGGATTGGACCCAGGTCCGGGAAAGGGGAGAAAGATAACAAAATAGGCCGATGGTCAGAGCTGGCCCATGGAAGAATTTCAGAGGTGATGTGAGAGGAATCTATGAGGAGGGAGTTGCTTAAGAGAAAACGATTTAGCCTAGCCACAATGTGGCCAGGGCTTGTCCTTCGGTTAGACCAGGTGTAATGACCACCCCCAGGCTTCGGATCAAAGAGATCGAAGGTGGATATCAGATCTTCTAGGTGTTCCCTTCCTAGATCCCTTACCAGCGACCCCCCCTTCTTTTCCCAGGGATAGAGTGTGGCATTTAAGTCACCTGCTACTATGATGTCGCTATTGGATTCCACTTCCAAAATATTGAACAAAGACCTCCAACATTCTAGTTTTTCATGATGAAGATTTGGGACATAAACATTTATTATGGAAAAAGAGTTACCTGAGGTGTTGTTTCTCAGTTTGGTTAGCAGCCAGTGTTGAGCTTGTTGGAAGTCCAACAAAGTGAACCTTTTTTTATCCCATAAGGTGCAAATGCCTCTAGAAGCCCCTCTGGAGCTTATTTCCCCTCCTTCGCTTGTCTTCCATATGTGTTTTCTTTCTCGGAGGACAGAGTCCTCACTTAATTTGTTCTCTTGGAGCAGTATAACTTGATGAGAGGAGGAAAAAATCAGTTGACGAGTTGAATCTTTTTTTTCCTTGCCTCCT
>SNQJ01S0066257.1:0-13524 GCA_010110895.2 Picea sitchensis | reverse complement strand
AACCATGAAAAAAAAATAATGAGTCATATTTACATCAAACAATATTGGGTCCATTACCTACACTTTTGTGCTACGGGGCTTTCTTCAAGGGTTGACATCAATGACAACCAACCTTAATCAACAACAACATATCTTTCTTTTGAAGTTTCTCCAACTCTTCTAGAGTGCACATAGTTGTATATTCAAGATTTTCAAGAGCCTCCACAAGAAATTCAATATATATACCATTTCCTGGTTCCATATGAATCTATTATAATGCATATATAACATCAGTCTTAAGATTCAATATTTTTCTTCGGTGATTACTGAGGTATGCATCAATTCCTTAATGAAGTTTTCTTCTTCATTGATGACTAGGGATTGCATCAATTCCTTGTTGGAGTTGTCTTCTTATTTGATGACTGGGGATTTCATCAATTACTTGATGGTATTGTCTTCTTTTTATGTGTTTTGTACTTTAATATGATAAGAAATTTCTAGCTAGAGCCATAATACTTTAACATAGGTGCAGTGTCCCATATTTTCTTTGATTTGGTCTAACACTCCATTCTGGATTGCTTTTAATGCCATTGAATTGTTTCTCTTTTCTTCGTTTGTAGTTTTGGATTTTTTCATTGAGGTATTTAAGTACCGAGGCTTACTTACTACTGAGTCTCAAACTCCATATCTTCTTGACTTCATATATATTTTCATTCTTTCCCTCCATGAAGAGTAGTGTGTTCCATCAAATAAAGGAGCTTCATTTGTGGAGAGAGCCATTTTAATCCAAATTTTATGAGAAGAATGAAATGAATACAGATTATTTTCAAAATATGCTTAACACAAAATAACAGATATATAGTAAAACTGGTTTCTATTCAATAAGGAACTAAAATGAAACTATAAAATGCAACGGAAAACAAGCTTGCTAGAACGGTGGCGGCTTATCTCTGAGAAGAGATGTGATGGTTGCGCTCATTCTCTAGAAGATGATTATAATGAGGCTCTCAAGGCCTTTTTACAATAAACAGGAATGTCAAAAACCCTAGACATCCAAAAACCTAACCCTAAGAGATGAAGCGCCAAAAGTCGTGTGGGCCCCATTTGGGTAAGTTAGTACATCAACTTTCGGGGTCGTAACTTTTGCATACAATCTCCATTTTAGGCACACGATAGCCCGTTGGAAAGGTCTATCCAAGGACTAAATGTGTTTCCTCTAGTGAGCCCTACACATCTTTATTGTGGTGATTCCTAAAAATGTTGTTTAGGGCCTCAAAATGGCCCCAGAAGTTAGGTACCTGAAAACTAGAAAAAAATTGCCAAAATGGAAAAGTACCAAAACGAGCTAGTTAGAATAGGTGGGAGGCCACCGAAATATGTCTAGATCAATCCTCCCCACTTAGGAAACAATGGTATCCATTGCATTGAGTGCCCCCATTAGATGAGGAAATTTCTGTTGAATTTGGCCCCGAGTGAGCCACTAGCCTTGGTGCAGGAGCTGCCCTACTTTGACAACTTGATAAAGATGGATCCTTTGCAGGTGAGTGACCTTGACCTATTTTTCCACAATATGATCATTTGATGCCTATTGTATGCAGTCAAGGTTGAGCTCTGTTGGTGTCAATTGTTCTTCTATCTCTAAGGTGTCCAATAATGGTGGGAAATAAGGTCGAAGGAGATCCATGTTGAACACTGGGTGCAGGCAAAGGAAAGGAGGAATGTTGAGCTCAAACGAATTATCACCCACAACCTTGGTGATGGTGTAAAACCCATAACATAGTGGGTGAATCTTCCTATGGGGTTCGGTAAGCGTTCTTTCTGTAAATGAAACCAAACTTTGTCTCCCACCTGAAACTTATGTGGGACATGATGTTGATCATGGTGTTGCTTGTACTTTTCATTGGACTTCTGTAGGATATACTGAACTTGTTGGATAATATGTTGTATCCGCTCAATGAATCAGATGGATTTGTCAGCTTCATTTGGAGCAGGAGATGAGTCGGCGAGGTGATCACAAGGGGTAGTGAAACATCTATGGGACCCAATGGTTGGAATCCCAACCCCACCTAAAAGGGGATGTGGCCAGTTGATCTATGCAAGGCTCAGTTGTAGCTATGATGGACATAGGGAAGACTCTAATCCGATGTGTGAGGGTGCTTGGAATTATACATGTGCAGGATATGCATGATCATTCGATTTACGACCTTGGTTTGGCCATCTTTCTGGGGGTGGAAGGTCATGTATTTGTTGAGATTGGTGTCTAGGAGTGACCAGAGGCTCGACTAGAATGTGCTGAGAGATTGTCTGTCCCGATATGAGACAATAGTTTGTGAGATTCCAAAATGTACCTAGACTCGTTCAAAGAAGATCTTGGTAGTGGCCTCTGTTGTGATGCTCTTATTACAGGAGAACATAATCACCATCTTAGAAAAGTGATCAACAACCAAAAAAATACAGTCATTTCCCCTCTTTCTAGATGGGAGGCCCGACATGTAGTCCATGGAGATGGATTCCCATGTCCTATCAGGAGTAGGAAGAGGGGTGTGCAAGCCCTGTTTCTTAGTGGTTAGTTTGGAAATAATGCAGACAGTGCAGGACCAGATATACTTGCTGACCTCCTGTCGAAGTTTCGGCCAATAGAAATTTTTGTACAACATTTCCATTGTATTTTCAATGCCTAAGTGTCCTACCACCCAAATGTAGTGGGATTCCTATATCATCTTCACTTGATGTCTTGATGGAATGCAGATATGGACCAAACAACACAACAAACCATCCTAAAGATGGAAATTAATGACAACTGCATTTGCGCCTAACATTTGGTAGGTGGTGGCGAAGTCCGTGTCTATCTCATAGAATTGGGGCCATCCATAGGTCTCACGATCGAAAGAGTCTAGCACCATGGTCAGTGTCGTGACTAGTGGTCTACTGAGGTAATAAATGACGCAGTTGGTGCTTCCTATTTTATACTTGATGTTGATGTGGAATTGTTGCAAGTAAGTGGACCACTTCTGATGGTGGTCATTCTGCATTTTTCCTTGTGTCTGTATGAACTGCAATAGTTTATGATTAGTGTGGATGACTATCTCCTTCCCATGAATGTAATGTATCCATTGGCGATAGGCTTGCAAAATGGAGTACATTTCCTTGTCGTAAGTAGGGTACTTACGGACAACATCTGATAATGTCTCACTATGATAGGCCACGAGGTTGCCATGTTGAGTGAGAATGACGCCCTCAACATAGTCTGAAGCATATGTCTCAATATCAAAGGGTTGTTGCAGGTCCAATAGTGAAACTAATGGGGCTGAGCACAAGCACTTCTTCAAATCATTGAATGCTTGTTGTTGGGACTAAACCCACACAAATGTTTCCTTACCACCACCCTTGGTTACTTGGTTGATGGCCCATGCAATATGGGAGAATCCCAACACAAACCTATGGTAGAAATTGGCAAGGCCCAAGAAGCTCCGAAGATTAGTAAGTTTGGTTGGGGCTAGCTAGTCACAGATGAATTGGATCTTGGATGGATCCACATGTACACCATGATAATCAACAATGTAGCCCAGGTGATGGACCATGTCCATGCCAAAGGATCATTTTTTCAAGTTTGTGTATAGCTTGTGTTGTCGCAGGGTGTGCAGAACCTGCTAAATATGTTGCAAGTGTTCTATCCAAGTCTTGTTATAAATAAGAATGTCATCCAGATAAACCACTACAAAAGTATTGGTGAATTTTCATAAGATATCATCCATCATCCTCATGAAATTGGTTGGATCATTTGTCAAGACAAAGGTCATGAACAACCATTCGAAAATACCTTCCTTTGAATTGAAAGCGATCTTCCATACATCTGTCTATTCTATCGGGACTTGGTGGTAGCTAGACTTTAGATCAATCTTACTGAAGTATTTGCCCCCCATGAGATGATCAAGGAGGTCATCTATTCAGGGAATCGAGTACCAGTTTCTGACTGTGATTTTAGTCAGAGCATGATAATCAATGCAGAGTCACCAGGTTCCATATTTATTCTGTACCAGAGAGCGGTGGTAGACTTGCCCATTGGGCAACGGTGCATCGGGGGTCAAATCAATGGGGTGCTTGACCTGATAGTGCAGAGGTACCCTGGTAGATGAGGAGAATATATCTGAGTATGCTTCCGTGATCTTATCCACTTGCTTCCGCTGTGTGGAGAGGTAGGCCACAGAGACCCTGGATGTGGCTGCAATATTTCACTCATTCTGAGAGCGAATCACGAAGAATAAAAACTTCCCCGTATGAGAGATGACCTTCCTACATTTCTTGGTAGATATCAAGGAAATAACACTAGGTGGGATTTCCTCTGGTATCCTATACAATTTCTTGTTCAAATTAATAATAACACTGCAAGGCCCAGACTTATATACAACATGGCGTTTCCATAAATATGGTTGGCCCCCCAAAAAATTACAAACTTCGAGAGGGGAAACATCACACAAAACCTCATCTTTAAAGGGATTGATGTCGTATGAAAGGAAACATCGTTGGCTGAAGTAGATGTTGCTTCCTTGGCGGAGCCATCCGATGGTGTAGGGCTACGGGTACTACTTTGTCAGCAGGGTGAGTCACTTGAAAACATATGATGAGATGAGGTTCTTATGGCTACCTTTATCAACGACGAAGTGCATCGGGGTACCCTTCACCCACATCTGTGAATGAAAAAGGCGCTCTCCTTCCTTTGGCTCATCTAGTTCACCAAGATGGAGCTTGGTGGTAGAAACGATAGTAGTAGGTTATGCATCAATGATCTGTATCCCCCTTTATGTTTCTGACTCAGAGTTAGAACCCACATTTGATTCAGAGGCTTTCACCTCAACCACCAGTGACTGCTTTGAGCGGTAATCAACAATGTTATTCCAGGGGATCTTATGGAAGTCGCACCACTTCCTGGTATCTTTCTTTGTATTTCTAGTGTCCTTCTTTTCTTGCGGCCTATACTGGTTTTCCTAAGCCAGTCTATATTTTCTCAGTACTTTGTTTGGCAGGTTGGGTCCACCCTTTCCTGGATTTTTTTGTGAGGGGTTCCCAGGCCCAAATTGTCGTGTCTTTTGTTTGAGCTTCTACTGAATTTTGACAGCACATTGGTAGGTCATGCCTAAGGATGAGATGTCCAGAAACTCCATTTCAGCTATTGGCATAGGGGCAGACCCAGGTTCAATGCCACAACAATGCACCAACAAAATCCTAACTACCGACCCTTTTAGCAACACCTGGGAAGCAAATGAAGTCTCACCCGAGGTAGAGGCAGGGGTGGTTGTAGGAATCAGATGTCTGGAACCTTAGATGGGACACAAATTTGTGATTCTAATGCTTAACAAATCACTTAGTAGTAAACATTCATCAACATTCATTTCTTAGTAACAACGCAGACAAACCCTAATTATAGAGAATCGCGGTATTCAACCAGATCCACATCTAATAGCAGTTAGCATAAAAGGAACATATTAGATATAACAGATTTAGGCACTAAGCATACTCACATAGGTCAAATCTAACATTCATTCTCTTTTATAAGCACAAAGAAACATCAGTTCTATCTAACATTCATCTATATCATAGAAAGTTACACATAAACACACCAACACATCGCACAAAGTAGAGAAAAACATCATATACGTGGTTCACCCCCCCTGGGGCTACATCCACCAACTCTTCTTCTCTTCTATTATCTTTTGTTAATCAATTACATGCACAGAGCCTCAAAAAACCTACTCCACATGGGACAGGATATCTGCGCACTTCTCTATATCCTCCTTCCCCGAGATAGGTTACAACACTAAGCCTTCTATAGTCACTTGCACTCAACTCTGCAAGCTTCACACAGTATGCACAAAGAACTTACAATCATTCAACCACATAGATCGATCACTAGCACTTAGCACATTAGCCTAACATCACATATATGCCCCTCCTTACATTGCCTAGACATCTATTTATACTTTACAAAATAGTCCTAAACATGGGTAAACCCATGAGACGACATCCCATACCCATTACATAATCCCAAACCCCAATAAGGACCCAAAAAGGGGCCGATATCCCGTGATCTCTTCTTCATCTTGCGTTCCTCCTTTGATAGGCTATCGAAGTCCCAAAATAGGTCAAACTTGACCAAGGATCTCCCAAAACTTGGTCAAGGGCTAACAGGTCCCCAACACTCCCCTGTGACTCGTCCTGAGTCACTTTGATCTGGGTAGTTCTGCTTCGAAAGCCTCGATATTGGCTTGAGCTACTTCAACTTGTTGTTGTGCCATGACCTCATATTCAGTGAACTCTTGGATGACTACCTCGTTCACGAGTCCTTCTAGGCATTGTTCTGCTACAACAACAACTTGCTCCAATTCTTCTCCTCAACCTTCGATCTTTGTGAATAGTTGGTAAGCCTCGTCCTATACAGGTTGGAGTCTTTGAGTCACTTCCATGAATTTACTCTAAACGATGTGAACCTGATGCTAGGAAGTGCGCTTCTCTTGGGATCGTTTCATTCTTTCCACAACTGACAGGGGATTCAATTGCGTCTGTATTGTCTTTGCTTGCTTCTTTGCCTCATGGAGCTGTGACTCCAGTGCCTTTAGTTATGCATTCTCAGTGATTTTCTCATAAGTCTGGGCACTGCGGTCACTGCGTTTCTTTCATTCCATGGAAAAATATTTTATTCTCTTGACTGTGCTCCGGGAAGTCGCTTCTCTTTGGTCTCTGACATCCTACGGAGTGTTGGGCACTGTGCAGAGCTCTAAATCTGAAATTTTTTGTTGTAGCTGTTGGATGTCTTCCACGAGATTCTCTACTTGATGCTCAACCTGGTCTTTTTCCTGTGGCTCTAAGCCTGTCACAGAGTGAAGTGATCTGTACTTTACTGCGTCTTCTACCTCGAGTTACCCTAGGAGCAACTGTTCCTTTTATTGCTACATTTGTGCTTTCTCCTCGTCAAAATTTGTCTAGAGAGAAATATTCTCATGCTCTACAACTCGACGTTGTTCTACAAGTACTCCTTGTACTTGTGTCAAAGCCTGGGTGGATTTTTCTGTTTCGTCTTGCTCTCGTCGAAGGTGAGCTTCGGTTGCATCTACTAGGCGGCGAAGTTGGGCTGGTTCATCCCCCAATTCTTGTTCTCTCGATGGTAGGGACACAATCGAGACTGCGTGATTGGACTGAAGATCCTACTTTACCCCTCAGATCTTGACCTCAATTCTATCATACATTTCCTCCTGCTTCAATCCTTGTTTCTCTGTGATTTCCAGTGAAGCGTAATTTAGAGTTGTTATGATGAAGTCAAAGTCATCAAGAGTAAGTGTAGTCTGCATCTTGGTTACAATGGCTCTTTATTTCTTTTGGGAAGAAGGTTTCAGGGGAGAAATATTTCTCTTCTTCAAGGGGTCAGCCTCATCTCTGGGCGGTCTTACTTCTCCTTTCTTTTGTTCATCTTCTCTGTCCTTCATCTCTTCTACATCACATTAACCTCCTCGCTCAGGTGATGTGAAAGTAGTATTCCTTGAGGCATTACTTAAATCTAGGACTTCTTCAGTCTTCTGTCTTCTGCTAGTTCCAGGTGTGTCTTGTTCTTTGTGAGTGGTCTCCAGACTGTCTAGTTCAAGATCAAACATCTCTACAAGGTCGGCGGGGATAAGGAGATCTGAAAACCAGTCCTTAGTGATCTCCTCCAGGTCCTCTTCTATAAGTTTATAGTATGACTGGAGTTGCTCCTTGTGTTCATTGGCTCGCGCTTTAATGTAAATGAAATGTCGATATGCATTGAACTTCATCAAGATTCGAAACCTCTGTAAGGTGTTCAAAGTCATGTGAGGCTCATATTTGATGGCTCTCTTTAGCTGAAGGTAATAGGTATGAAAAATAGTGTTCAACTGCCACTGTTTTTTCATATCACTCGAATACCAAAGGGTATCGAAATTTATGGAAAGCGACTCAAATGGTTCGTTATCTGGGAAGGTTTCATATTCCAGCATTTCCCAGGAAAAAAAGGCGATGAGGATTAGGAGCCAGCTGAGGTGAAACTCGTATCCCTGATTCTGTGCTTCGTGATAGTCTAGTTCAAGCTCGTTGACTAGGTACTTCACCCAGTTCATCTGTAAGGCCTCTACACACTTCCCCGCGAGGTCGACGACAAAGCCCATGACCTGTGTGGGTCGGTTCTTACGTACCATATTTCTAGCTATTAACTGACATGCTAGGCACACTGCGCCATTCTGGATGGAGGCTACCTTGTAGCCTCGCGTCCCCTTCTCGACATTTCCATATGTGTCCTTAATATTCTGTTCTAGTGCATGACCTGTGGCCTTCCCTAGGTAGAAAGATGGTAACATGACAGTAGTAGCTTGACACAGGCATTGACTTCCTGGTGTCTTCTGAAGTGTGGGATTTTCATGAAATTTAACAAGGTGGACTTCACGAGGTTCATCGTCCATGGTTGAGGGATGATATTTGAGTTCTTTCCCTTTGTACTGGTTAGGTATTTGTATGGAGCCAACATGTTGTAGCTTTTGCAATCTCTGAGGTTGAAGTCACTGAACTTCAATGCTGTGATATTATCTTGCTATGTATGAACTACGTGTATCCCCTTCGAGAGGTACACAGTGACCATGGTGTACTCGAAATATCTAGGTACACTATCACGACTTATCGCGCCAGCTAGAGGAGGTATATAGTCAGGTAATATAGATGGGATCAACTTTGCATTGGCTAGGTCATCTCTGTGTTTGGTTCACTTTTCTGCTGACAGTCGGGATGATCCATCTCCATGAGAAGTCGACGAAGAGGCTTATAGTCCTCTCATCAATGACGCTTGTATACCTGCAGACATCGACATTTCTATTTTGGTCATGAGGTCGATGAGAACTTCCTCGAAATTTTTCTCTGCCATGCTGAACTCGTTCAACATACATGCTCGTGTTTGAAAGTCTCAGGTTCAAAGAGTAATCTCTCATTACAGTGGGATATATGGAGAAAGAACAATGATCACTATGTGAGAATCAACTAATATGCAGGCTCAAATTCATGGTTAGAAAAAGGTGTTCTTAGTGCATGGCACAATGGGATAAATAGATACTTGGTAACAAATCTCTTGCAATAGGTAAGAAGCCTCAGTTCTTTCTATTACAGCGTGGTCCCAACGGTTTGGTGGAAAGTTGTCAAACCATTAATTCCTTTCTTCCCATTCGGGGCGTCAGTCGAACGATTATATTGTCTCTAATGGCTATATTGTTTCGCCATGGCGAAGTGCCATGTGATTTTGTACTGGTATTCCAACGAAGCTCCAATTTTGTAAATTTTCCTTCTGCAAAGTTCCCTCAGGAACCTTCTGTAACTTTTCAATCTTAGCTCTCTTCTTACATAGTTTTCTATCCTTTTTTCCAGTGAGATTCATCTCAGAATTCCTTTTTCCATTCTAATTCTTATCTTCTTTTGGCATAGTAACTTCGTGATGTTGAGATTCTCTCCTAGAAATCAGGGGTAATGCTTCATGTGTATCTGGAATAGGTACTGAAATGTTTTACGGGTCTTCTAGTGTTCTTCCAACTTTGAAATTCTAGTCTTTGTTTTTAAATAGCTTCGCTCAGTTCTCCTATTCTTCAATCAATTGTGCGATCCTCCTAGCCATGAAATATTTTAGCTCTTGCTTCTTTTGTTCTATGGATTATTTTTCTTCCCCTCTGGCCTGATCTCTTTCAATCCAAGGTTTTCTGAGAAACATAGTAAATGGAGCTCTATCCTCAATAAACTTAACAACTTCAAATTATTCCTTTGTCGAAGTTCCCTTGGCACTCATAGATATCTAGGTAATCTCTCCACATAGGTTTATCAACTTTCCTCTGAATAGTCCTATTCTTTCTAGTGAGGGAATCATAGTAGGCTCCCCTAAAGTTTCCCAAGTTCTCTCTTTCATGATATTCACCTGTGTTTCTTCATCTAGAACACAGTCAATTTCAAAGTCTCTTATTCTTGCTTCAATGCATTTTTTTTCTTTGAAAACCTCTAATAAACTGATATGTCGGTGATCATTTAGGGTTTCTTTCTTTTGTAGAAATACTTTCTCTGATTATTTCTGGGGTTCTGCCATAATCTCAGTTGTGTGACTTTTCTCATGGTCTTCTTGTCTCATATTCATCCTTTCAAGCTGAGCAATCATTCTAGGGAAATCCAAAACTTCATGGTCCATAGCTTTGCAACAGAGGCAACTAGGTTTTCTACCAAGGAATTCCTTAGCCATATGTCCTGGTCTTCTGTAACTATAACAAAGGGTTAATCCTCTCTTTCTCTTAAATGATCCCCATCCTTTCCTATACTGCGTACTAGGATCATAGTAGTTAACCTGCAAAAAATTATTTCTAGAATCCTGCATCCATTTGTTAGTCCAAACATTCTTTCTATACATAGGTATACCATATTTTTCACTATTCTTATCGTATCTACTCATATTACATCTTCTTTCGTCTGTCAGTGCCCTAGTTTTCAATCTAGGACACATCTTATCAAACATGCCTAGATCCATACTTTAGAAAAACAAATTTCCACTAATCCTACTTCTACAGAACACAAAGCTTCTAGATCTAAAATTTTCACTATTCTTACCTTTATCAGAGAACAAAGCGTTCAGATATTACCTCTTTTCTTTAGCACAAAGCTTCAAAAACTAAGTAGAGTACTGCACACTAGAGTGATAGATCAACGCACAGATCTTTCACAATTTTAGGTTGGATCTTTGCACAAAGATTCTTCTTTCTCAGTTCCCAGCAATCACAGTTTCAGGTCAGATCTTTACACAAAGCTTCTTCTTTCTCAGTTCCCAACAATCATGGTTTTAGGTTGCAGCAACGGAACCATTTGTTCGCAAAGGGGAAGACCCAGGGTTCGACGCTACAACAACGCACCAACAAAAACACAACTACCGGCCCTTTCGGAAACACCTGCGAAGCAGATGAAGTCTCACCCAAGGTAGAGGTAGGGGTGGTTGCAGGACTTAGATGTATGCAACCTTAGATGAGACACAGATCTATGATTCTAACACTTAACAGAGCACTTAGCAGTAAACATTCATCAACATTCAGTTCTTAGTAACAGTGCAGAAAAACCCTAATTACAAAGCATCGCAGTATTCAACCAGATCCACATCTAATAGCACTTAGCATAAAAGGAACATATTAGATCTATAATATTTAGGTACTAATCATACTCACATAGGTCATATATAACATTCATTTTCTTTTATAAGCACAAAGCAACATCAGTTTTATCTAACATTCATATATATCATAGAAAGTTACACATAAACACACCAACACATCACACAAAGTAGAGAAACACAACATATATGTGGTTCACCCCCCCTGGGGATATGCCCACCAAATCTTATTCTCTTATATTATCTTTTTTTAATCAGTTACATGCATAGAGCCTCAAAAACCCTACTCTGCATAAGACGGGATATCTGTGCACTTCACTAGATCCTTCTTCCTCGAGCTAGGTTACAACACTAAGACTTGTACACTCACTTTCACTTAGCTCTGTAAGCTTCAAAAAGTATTCACAGAGCACTTACAATCCTTCAATTACATATATTGATCACCAACACTTATCACATTGGCCTAACATCACATAGATGCCCGTCCTTACATTGCCTAGACATCTATTTATACTTTACAAAATAGGCATAAACATGGGTAAACCCATGGGATGACATCCCATACCCATTACATAATCCCAAACCCAAAAAAGGACCCAAAAAGAGGCCGAGATCCCATGATCTCTTCTTCATCTTGTGCTCCTTCTTCGACAGGCTGTTGAAGTCCCAAAATAGGTCAAACTTGACCAAGGATCTCCCAAAACTTGGTCAAGGGCCAACATCGGCCTAGATGTATCTATGTAGACTGTTGCGACACTTGAGCACCAGATGTCACTCATAATCTTTGATACTGATCTTGGTGCGCAAGGTATGGAAGATATTTATGAACTCGGGTACTGCTTGTTCTCTTTCCTACCGCAGGGTGGTCCATTTTGTATATAGGTCATCATAACTTCCAACATGGTAGTATTTTTCCTTAATAACATCCTTGAAGAACTCCAAGGTGATCGTGAATGTAAATAATGAGGGTTCCTCTATTTCCTTCTGCTCACAGAAGGTTTCCCACCAATCTTTGACATGGGGAACGACTTTGAGGAGCATAAAAGTAATTTGTTCTCTATTCGAGAAGTTATGGACATAGAAATACCCTTCTAGCAGATTCAACCATATGTATACAATATCTATGTCTATCTGAACTTCAAATATAGTAATATCGAATTTGATTTGTACCTTGAAGGGGGCAACGCCTCCATTTGAGGAAGATGCGTCATCTGTTGATAGCCACTGAAGGATTTGTGAAAAACTATTCATCATCTTGTTCCTTTGTTGCATGAAGGATTCCTCAAGAAACATTTTGAAGGGATATATTGTCCCATCGTATTTCTTTTCTCTCGCCATGAGAGGTCTCTTGGGCATGCGAGATATTTTTTCCTCAAGAGAAATAAGCTAGAGACCCAATTATTTATACCTGACCTCATTGTGGACATGCATTAAGAACGACAAGGAGAAAACCTCTCTGATACCACTGATCTAGATTTTATGAGAAGAACAAAATGAATAGATTATTATCAAAATATGCTTAACACAGAATAAAATATATACAATAAAACTAGTTTCTATTCAATAAGGAAATAAGATGAAACTGTAAAATGTAGCGGAAAACAAGCTTGCTAGAATGGTGGTGGCTTATCTCTGAGAAGAGATGTGACGACTGTGCTCATTCGACAAAAGATGATTACAATGAGGCTCTCAAGGCATTTTTACAATAAACAGGAATGTAAAAAACCATAGATATCGAAAAACCTAACTGTAGGAGATGAAGCGCCAAAAGTCATGTGGGTCCCGTTTTGGTAAGATAGTACATCAACTTTCCGAGGTCATAACTTTTTCATACGATCTTCGTTTTAGGTGCACGATATCCCATTGGAAATATTTATACGAGGAATACACATGTTTCCTATGGCGATCCCTACAGATGTTGACTTTGGAAAGCCCCAAAAATGTTGTTTAGGGCCTCAAAATGGTCCTGGAAGTCAGGGACCCAGAAACTAGGAAATAACTGCCAAACTGGAAAACTTCCAAAATGAGCTAGTTGGAATAGGTGGGAGGCCACCGACATCCGTATGGATCACATTTTTTCATCCATTTAATCAAAATCTACCTTCAATTGTTTAAATTATGTTGAAGGCACCTGCTCTAATACCAATTGTTCTCTTCAGAACAATTGAGTAGTTAAAATGTAGTGAAGGAACCTTCTCTGATACCAATTGTTGAAACACACACTAACACTGAGAGGGGGGGATGAATAGGTGTTTGGAAATTTTGGCTAAATTTTACACTTTCATATATTAACTAAATTAACTGAATAAGATATATGAAGTTCAATTAATTATTCATAAACATGTATAACACAAACTGTATGAAGTAGA
>SNQJ01S0066256.1:23737-35546 GCA_010110895.2 Picea sitchensis | reverse complement strand
TCATTGTGGTCAGAAAACCGAAGATTGTTCTGACTAGCAAAAGAGTGGATGATTTTCTAGAAGAAGTTCAGGAACTACTGGAAGAGTTCGCTGACATAGTAGTGGATGAATTACCTCGTTCGTTGCCACCGATCAGAAGTGTGAGTCATCACATTGATCTCATACCAGGAGCCAGTTTTCCAAACAAAGTTACATACAGATTGACGCCGCAGGAGAATGAAGAGGTTAAAAGGCAGGTCCAGGATTTGTTGGACAAAGGATTAGTCAGGGAAAGCTTGAGTCCATGTGTTGTTCAGACAGTACTCAATCCGAAGAAAGACGAAGGTTGGAGGATGTGTACTGACTCGAGGGTGATTAACAAGATAACCATCAGGTACAAATTTCCATTGCCGAGGATGGATGATCTGATGGATTTCTTAAGTGGAGCCAAGTATTTTTCAAAGATCGATTTGAAAAGCGGATATCACCAGATTCACATGAGAGAGGGTGATGAATGGAAAACAAAATTCAAAACAAATGAAGGGCTATATGAATGGCTTGTTATGCCATTTGGATTAACAAATGCGCCAAGTGCCTTTATGAGGTTGATGAATGAAGTCCTGAAGGATTTCATCGAAAAATTTGTTATCGTATATCTGGACGATATACTGATTTTCAGTAAAAGGAAAGCTGAACATCTGAAGCATTTGGCCATTGTGATGCATAAATTGCAGTAGGAGAAGTTGTTGATAAACATGAAGAAGTCCTCATTCATGAAGACAGAGCTTATTTTTTTGGGATTTGTTATTTCGGCAAATGAGTTGAGGATGGATCTAGATAAGGTGGAGGTAATAAAAAATTGGCCATCACCGAAGAACATATTTGAGGTGAGACGTTTTCACAAGTTAGCTAGTTTCTACCGAAAGTTCATTAGAAATTTCAGTGGAATCAACGCAGCGATGATGGATACAGTGAAGAAAAGACATAAATATTTTCACTGGACAGAAGAGGCTGAGAAGAGTTTCAATCTATTGAAACAGAAGATCACGGAACAACCAATTTTGGTGTTACCGGATTTCCAAAAGACATTTCAGGTAAAATGCGATGCAAGTAGATTTGCGATAGGAGCGATCTTGAGTCAAGATGAAAGGCCAATTGCATATTTCAGTGAGAAGCTGAATGAAGTGAAAGTGAAGTACTCCACATATGATAAGGAATTTTATGCCATCATTCAGGCTTTGAAAAAGTGGAGGCACTATTTGATTTCAAAGGAATTTTTTTTGTATAGTGATAACCATGCATTACAGTTTGTGACCCAACAAGAGAAGTTGAATCAGAGGGATGTTAAGTGGGTTGAATATATGCAAAATTTCACATTTGTGATTAAACATATTTCTGGTACTGCTAACAAAGTTGTTGATGCTTTGAGCAGGAAGTGTTTGTTGTTGTAGGAGTTTAAAGTCAGAACATTGGGTTTTGATGATCTCAGAGACATGTACGTAGATGATCCAAACTTCAAGGAGGCATATGAAGCAGCTAAGAATCCAGTTCTCAGAGATAGAAGCCAATGGGCCGAGTACATGATCCAGGAAGGATTATTGTTTAAAGGCAATCAACTGTGTATACCGAATTTCTCCATGAGGGAGAATCTTCTGAAGGAGAAACACAACGGAGGATTGGCCGGACATTTCAGTCATGAAAAAAAATTCGCAGAGCTGAGTGAATCATACTTTTAGCCAGGGATGTGATCAGAGGTCAAGAGATTTGTGGACAGGTGTAGAATTTTCCAACATTTGAAGGGAAAGAAGCAGAATGCAGGTTTTTATCAACCATTACCCATACCAGAGAGGCCATGGGATGAGATTAGCATGGATTTTGTATTAGGGTTGCTAAGAACACAAAGAGGTTATGATTCAATCTTTGTAGTGGTGGATAGATTTTCCAATATGGCACATTTTATCCCATTTCAGAAAACCAGTGACATGACTCACATCGCGAACCTGTTTTTCAAAGAAGTCATTCGACTTCACGGCTTACCAAGGAGTATTGTTTCGAATCGAGATAGAAAGTTCATAGGGAATTTCTAGAGAACCTTATGGAAGAAGTTGGGGACTAACTTGTTGTTTAGTTCAATGTATCATCCTCAGATGGATGGACAGACAGAAGTGGTAAACAGAAGTCTGGGAGATTTGCTGAGAAGCTTGGTGACAGAGCACCACAACAGTTGGGACAATATATTGCCACAGGCAGATTTTGCGTATAACAACTCAGTGAATAGAAGTACAGGACAGAGTCCATTCCAGGTTGTTTATGGCACACAGCTGAGGGGGACTTCTGAATTGAGAGATTCAGAACAGAATGCAACTAGGAGCGCTAGTGCCGAAGAATTCGCAGAAGCGATGAAGGAAATTCACAGCCAGGTGAAGGAGCGACTGCTAAAATCAAGCCAAAAATATAAATGCAGAGCCGATTAGCATAGAAGACAACTTCAGTTCGAGGTTGGTGGTCTGGTTCTTGCACATTTGAGAAAGGAAAGGTTCCCAAGAGGAACGTATAACAAATTGAAGATGAATAAAATCAGACCCTGCAAGGTCTTGAAGAAAATTGGAGAAAATGCTTATGAGATTGAATTACCCGATGGGATTGGAATCTCTCCGATATTCAATATCTCAGATTTATACCCATGCAGAGCTGGGGGAACAGAGACTGGAAGTGATGAACAGTCACAGGTTCAGTGGCGAAAGAAGATGCCAGTTGCAGATAAGCCACAGATGGAGCGGGTACTAGAAAAACGAGTGGGTAAGAAGACCAGAAGGAAGGAATATTTTGAGTATCTAGTCAAATGGAAGAACCATCTAGTTGAAGATGCCAGCTGGGAGACTGAAACAGAGATTCTAAAGCATGGACATACTGTGCAGGAGCTCATGGATAGGATCCCATGAAAATTTTCAAGCGAGGGAGTATGATGCAGGAGCATCACAACAACAAGCGAGCGTGGGACAAAACACCAATGCATTTTGGCACATGATGAATTGATTGAAATGTTTTGAAGTTTGATATGCCAAACATAAATGAAACAATTAAGAAAGGACATACTTGTAGATTGTAATCAGACCTTGAGCGTCCCACTCTCGTCTGAAGGACTAAGTGGCATTTATGCTAGTAAATGTAAGTAGGTAGCTTTGAATTCTTAGATTAGACAGTTTTAGGAGCCGGAGGGAAAACGGATATAGAAAACCTCACTTGTATCATTGTAACATTAGCAACGTTATCAATCAAGAGAGCATAAAGAAGAAGAAGCAGAGAGTTGTGTAGAGAAAAAAACCCATGTACAGAAGTTCTAGATTAATACAAAGATCTTTAGTTCAGACTCATGGTGTTCAATTGCTTTTTGTGTTTGTACATGTTGATTGATATATGCTTGTTTACTCTATGTTATGCATTTGCTTTGATGCGAGAATGTATGATTTCATATTTAATGTCTGAAATCTGAAGAGAGGGAGAGTAAGGAAATGAGTTTCAATTGTGTCTTTGTTTGAGCAAGAGTTTTCTTGCAAGGAGTGCAGTGAAATTGTCTGCAAGGTGTGCATTGACAGAAGTCAAAGTTCATCTCTGTAAGCTTAGGAGGAATAACATTTTTCTCATTCTCGTAGAAGTGCAAGTTAAGCATAGGATCTGTGCAAGGGGTGCACTGGCAGAGTAGATTCTCAGAGTTTGTAACCTGAGGGAAGAATTGAAGGACTGCTACTGCAAAAAGAGTGCACAGAGTCTAAGAATTCAAATACTTGGAGTGTATTTGAAGAAGTTTCGCAAGGAGTGTGCGTAGGAATTTTCCCCAAAGAACTTGAGGATTTTTCAATCAAGCTCAGGAGGGATAGGATATTCGAAGCTGTCGAAGAAAAGCTCAGGAGGTTTAGTACCTTGAAGCGTTCAAAGGGGAGGCGTTTCAAAGTTACTTACAGGCAGATAAGTTCCAGTGAAGGAATACCATGTTCGCTTCGCAAGAGTTGTCAAAGAGGCATTGGATGGTCGGAATTCTCCATGGAGAATTCGCGAAGTCCCGAGAGCCGTCGGATCGTGCAGGGGAGCAGGGGAGTTACGGTTTAAAAACCTTTACATCAAGATTTGCGAGGTTGTAAAAGGCGAAGTCATGAAACCACGAAAGAATCTAAGCCGTTTGTTAGAAAGAGGACATGTGTCGCGAGATCACCCGTATCGGGGATTCGAACATTGGAGGTCAGAAAGAGAAGTCCTTCAACTTTGCAAGTGGTGAAGTTGCGAGAGAATCGCAACCATCCATCTGAGGAGGACAGGTGGCAAAGATTAGGGGATCTCGTGAACTTGGAGGTTTGCAAGGTGAGAGCCCAAAGATTGAGTGCTCCAAGTCGCGAGTGGCAAAATTGCGAGGAGCTAGGACAACCATAGGATCTGAGCCAACAGGGGTCGTTGGATCAGTCACATAATCTCATTTCAGGGTTTCGTGGGCTGAAGATCCGAAATCTTAGCATCAGGATTCAAGAAGTCACGAAGTCTGAAACTCCAAAAGGTGGGAAGTTCCGTAGTGGGACCCGTGTTGACGATGTGTCGAAATTTTGGCATTTCGGCATATCGACGGATAGGAAGTCGAGAATTTTGTCCCGAAAGTCCTGAAGTTGCGAGTTGCGATAAGGAGTAGCGATGAGTTAGGGATCTCGGCACCTCGGGTGTCGGGATACAAGGAGGTAGTGCTTCGGGAAGCGAAGTCGCGAAGTGCTGAAGCTGGGCACGAGGGACACGTGGTAGAACTTCAAGGTGGGCCCGTGCAATAGATAGGACGACACGTGTTACCTAGAAAGAAGGAGTCAACACCTGTTGACCTCTCGCGTCTCGGGGATTCATGAGATAAGGGAACGAGGGTTCAACCCTTTGACTTGCGAAGTCGCGAGCAGCAAGAACGCGAGGAGAAAAGTCAACATCACTTCTCGGGGTTTCGTGAAAAGAAGGTGCCAAGGTTGGACGCCACAACTCGCGAAGGTATGAGTAGCGAGAGGAGCTAGCGTTAAGCCTAGCCGATGGTCACGTGCGGAAGGCACTGACAAAAGAAGAGATATACCCATTTCGTGATCTCGGGTATCGCAGGATTGAGAAGGAAGAGTCGAGAGTCACGACTCACGAACTCACGAGTTGTGAGTTGCGACAAGCACCTTTGGAATTGGTCCTTGGTCATAGCGCTGTGGTCGCACGAAAAGGCGGAGCTCGCGCCTAGTGTTGTTTGCACAGGAGAGCTTCCAAAAAGGACCTGTGGATCTATAATTTGTGATTCCAGCAGGGAATCTAAAGAGCCGATTCGACTCGAGGGAGATAAAGAACGATCCTGTGAGCGGATCTCGGCCCAAGGGCCGATAGGTCTGTGTCATCATATGAGGAAGTTGTGTTGGAGTTACTTCACACACACCTAAGATTTATTTTTCCTAAGGTTTTTCCTTGTTTATTAGTCATTATTCAGTCTCATATCTTTTAGGAAGAATATCCATCAAGGGAGAGTATTCACTTCATTTTTCACTTCAGTTTGATTAGTTGAGTGGAGTCTAGATGTTACATTGGGATTATCACCATGAAACATTGGGATCATCACTAGCTAATGCGCATTGTCCTTGGGATCATCACCAGACTAGTGAATTACTCATGATTCCTCGATATCCTCCTCACTTCACTCTATTTCAGTAAGTTAACTAAATACTTATAGACTAGTTAGCTCCGACTAGGTGGGAGTTCACTCCCATAACTGCCTGAGAGACTAGACTAGGTGGCAGTTTACTCCCGTAACTGTTGGTGTATGTACAAATCACTCTAGATCACCACTATGGCACATTATTTACTTATGTATCTTATATCTATTGTAAACTATTCACTCTTTGAGTGTGTAATACGGTTAATGAGAATTCTTCCATCCTTTCTCTCTTGCTTCTTCTTTCTCAATTTCTCTCTGCAAATGTGTGGTATTTTCTAGCTAGATCTATTCTGTGTAGGTTCAACACATTTACATGGTATCAGAACCGAAATACTGCTAATAAAAATATACACAAAATTAATTTCATGTGGAAGATATATGGCATGCATCTAAGGGGTCACATGCATATACTTTTACATGCACAATGCATGCATGTCAAGAGACAAAAAGGGAGACACGTACATCAGACTCAATTCTGATATTTTCTGAGCATAATTTACAGAAAAAATTGGATATTCGAATTTGTCTCGGGAAAATATTCAATTTCAAAAAAAATCGTTCGAAACGAAGTTCAAGAAGTGAAGTTATGATCATTTTAAAATCAACAAAATTTCAACGTTTTTCCAAAAATGGCCGCATGGTTTTCAAAGTTTCATCCAAACTTTATTTGGATATTCTTCATTACAATAAGAGAAAGTGGATATGTGTGGACATATCAATGGTGCATCTACTTCATTATATCCGTGCAGACATCTACATATTCAAAAAAATATTCAATGAGCACAAACTTGCACAATTGTGAGGTCTTCTTGGAGTGAAGGAAGGGGTTTCTTAGCAATTTCTTTTTGTTCCTTCTCAATTTTTTTATGCATTGTAATTTGAGGGGATGTATGACGGAAGAATAATTCACCCATTGCATTGTTCCTTAATAATGGGTGGATGCCATGACGAAATAATATCATTCCATTACAAATAATGATGTATGGGAAATAGTTCCCAGACCAAAGAACACAAATGTGGTATCTTCCAAATGGATATACAAGATAAAACATGTTGCAGACAGAAGTATTGAAAAACATAAAGAAAGATTTGTATCTCGTGGCTCTTCTCAAAAGGAAGGCATTGATTACGAAGAGGTGCTTTCACCTGTAGCCAGATACACTTCTATCAGAACAATCATAGTTCTTGTAGCCAAAATGAAGTGGAAATTACACCAAATGGATGTGAAAACAACCTTCTTAAATGGTGTTATTGAAGAAGAAGTGTTTATAGAACAAACACAAGGGTTTTAAGTTGAAAATAGAAAGAATCATGTCTGCAAGTTGAAGAAATCTCTGTACGGGTTAAATCAAGCTCCTAGAGCTTGGTATGGTAGAATTGATATTTTCCCGACAATCTTGGGATTTACCAAGAGAAAAGTTGATTCTAACCTTTACTACAAGGTTATGAATGATGAGCTAGTTATATTGCTATTGTATATAGATGAATTATTCTTAACGGGAGAAGAAAAGCCCATCACAGATTGTAAGAAGAAGCTCTTTGTAGAATTTGAGATGAAAGACCTAGGTTTGATGCATTATTTCTTAGGTCTTGAAGTTTGGCAGAGCCTAGAGAAGATCTTCCTTAACCAAGGGAAGTATGCAATTAAAATAATGAAGAGGTTTGACACGTTGGAATGTAAATCCATGAACACGCCCATGGAAACAAATTTGAAGCTCCTCGTAGATACTTCCTTAGAATTAGTTGATGTTACTCTATATAGACAAATCATTGGTTTGTTAATGTATTTGACGAATACCAGGATATATATATGTTTTTTTGTGAACACCTTGAGTCAGTATCTGGTAGAGCCCAGACATGTTCACCTTGTAGCTGCAAAACATGTGATGAGATACCTTATGGGTTTGTTGGAATATGGTCTTTGTTATCATGACTTCATATTGTATGGATATACTGATTCAGATTGGGCTAGAAGTGTTTCTGATAGAAATATCACTTCAGGATGTTGTTTTAGTCTTGGGTCAGCCATGACTTTATGGTAGAGTAGGAAGCAATCCAATATTTATCTCAGCATGAAAAAAGAAAAATACATTGCAACATGTTCTTCCAGTTATGAAGCCATATGGATTTGGAATTTTTTGACAGGTCTATTCGATCTAGAGATGGAAGCCACCGTTATTCTATGTGATAACTATAGTTGCATAAAGATGATTGAGAACCCTATGTTCCATGATAAATCAAAGAACATATAGATACAATATCACGAAATTCGTGATATGGTGTAGAGGGGAGTTGTAAAGCTCCAATATGTTGGCACGGATGAGAAGGTTCCAGATGTGTTGACCAAGCCTCTGTCTAAAGTGAATTTTGAGTACTTCCGAGACAATATTGGTGTTATTCGAAAGGACCTCCCTCGAAAGGGGGAGTGACGTTGATGATACTATAGTATCCTGACCAAAATTCAGTAGCTCCGTTAGGATTTTATATTCTAGTGGATTGATCATCCCTCGACAGATCCCTAAGGTCCAGTAAGGATAGTCTGTCAGAGTACCTATGCATGTATATGATAGTTGTTGTCAGTAGTGGTAGATCCGTTAGGATTTTATATCTTAGGGAATATTTTGATTCTTGGGAAGATCCTGAAGGTTTGGTAAGGATGGTCTGTCAGAGTACCATGTGGTAGCTGCATTAGGATTTTATATCCTATGGAATATTTTGATTCCTCGACAGATCCCAAAGGTACGGTAAGGACGGTTTATCAGAGTACCACAAAATGTTGTTGTCGTGGCTGCCTCATTTTGTTTCCATATGATGTTTATGATGTTGTATCAGTCTCATGTTATTGATGATGTTGTATCAGCCTCGTGTTGTTGATGATGTTGTATCAGCCTCGTGATGTTGATGATGTTGTTGTATTAGTTTTATACTAATTGATGTTGATGCATATGATGATGATGATGCTACTCCAACTCCATGCTGTGAAAGATGATGTTATTGATGATGAGAAAAAACTTTCGATGATTTGTAGATGTGCCAATCAGTTTTCCAGATGTTGATGATGTTTCTTCCCTATCTCTCTCCTAATGATGTTGTATTGGGTTATGTCAGTAGAATACCCTTCTTGTTAAGGGGGAGTGTTGAAATATTGTAAATGCGAAGAGTATTCTACTTATATTTGAGTCATTATTATATAGATCAAATCCCCTTTTTTGGATTGATTATGTCGGTTCTTTTCTAAGACCAAATCCCCTTTTATGGATTGGTCAAACCATATTTATATGGTGGTCTTTGTAAAGTCGGCCCCTGGGGCTTAATAAAGTGGTTTTAACCACTAGTTGAAGAAGTCGGTCCTACTTGGTGAAAAGAAACAACCCTATCACCCCTCAACTAGTATAAATAAGAGAGAATGGCGCCTCATTCACTCACTCACTCAGTCACTCAACAAGTGAGCATATTTTGGAGGTAGCTACAGTTACAAGAAGAAGGAGAGAGGTGCACATGCTCAGTCTTGGATATTGTCTAGTTTTTCGGTCTAAGTCTTGGCATTGTATTGGCAATCTATTATTGAGAAATTTTTTGCTAGGTTTTCTCCCCCATGAGGGTTTCCCAGGATAAAATTTTGTGTACCTTGTGATTGTGTTTCTTTCAATGATCATGTTTATGCTATTATTCTCTAGTAAATAGAAAAATAACTTAATAGAATCTCTGAATTTAAGATGTTTTAGGTGTAGGGAGAGATGGGATGGTTAGATTCAAGTTGAGGCAATATAAACTATGTTAATTAATATTATGAGTTGGAAGCATTGTTAACATGCCATGCACTACACTCACTTGAATGGGCACCCTTATTTTGACTACAGATTTGGGATATCAAATGGTTGAATGCTTAAATATATAATAGAAATAACATGAGGTCATTTGAATATGAATTACATAAATAAAACTAAGGTATAAATAAATAGTATAAAAATTAATATTCTAGTGTGGAGGTTTTCACAGTTCTTCATAATGTTGTTTTAGATTTGTCAAATTAAATTGTGTATGGAGTTCAGTTCATCAGGGACTATTGAAGTAATGATGATGGGTGGAGTGTCCAATCAAAACATTTGATTTTTCATAAAATGCATGCACAGTTTAATTTACTTCCAAACAAGGAGGTCTTATACACCAATTTGGTGTCTAACTTGGTCATAACCTCCTCCTCCTCCTCCTTTTTCTCCTCCTTATTATTATTATAGAAATGTTATATTTGATAAATATAAAACACCAAATCACTTTTATCTCAATTTTTAGAAGTTTTATTTAGGAAATTCATATATAATAAGTTAGGTTAATCTTCTTTATTTTTTAATATTTTTATTTCACAAGAAGATGTTTTTTCTCGAGTAATTTTGGGTTCAATTTGGAGTTAACTTAAATAAATTATTTTAAAATAATAAAATATTCATAAAAAATATGTATTTCAATTTTAAATTCAAATAAAATATCTTAATAATGAACTTAAGTTAAAAACCAACATGTTTTACCTTTTTCATTTGTAATCATGTGAATCCAAAGAACCAATATTTGTCAAAATTATAATATTTAGTTGACGAAAATGATGATGATGATGATGATGATGATGACGACAATGACGACAACAACGACGACGACGATGATAAAGACAATGACGATGACAGCGACGATGGTGATGACAACGAAGACGAGGATTAGCGTCCAATAAGACCAATTGGTCTATCCCACCTTAATAAGGAAAGGGATTATTTTGATTTCTTTAAATTTCTATTTCTATTCTAAAAAAACATTGAGAGAAACATTCCAAAATCACCATAGTTTTGGTGACTTGGGAGGTTAGGAAGGTCTGTATTATGACACATACTTCTAAATTGGGATCTAATTTGGGAATAGATAGGGTAATCTAAGAGAAATCATTTTTCATCTTCAACCCTCTTAGTGTCACAAAGATAGTAGGTTCTTTCATCCCACAATGTTTTTGGAATTGTCTAGTTTCACAATGTAGCTCATGAGATTTTTTTCTTATTTTAACAATGTTGATTTTCTTCTTTGCACTTTTTTAAAATAATAGGTACTTTTGATCTTCTAAATTAGGGTTGACCGCCTCCTTGTAGTATCTTAGTTTCCTTTTATCATCTAATTCTTTATCATGCCACATATTATCCTTAACTTTAGAAGGGATAATATTTGTAATGTTATCCGTATTTTGCATGATGACTTCTTCTTGTATTCCCCAATGATTTAGCTAAGATTTGACATCTTTATGGCATCCCCGCTTGAGTTGTTGATGTCTTTGTCTAGAGTTTGAAGTAATTTTGGGGAGCATCTTATTGTCCATGTTGTTTATCTTGTTCTTGTAAGTTAGATATATAATCATAGAAATTCTCTCGATGGGGGGAATTATTGTTTCTATGAGGATAGGATAGGGTGTTTTTCCCCTAATTTCGAGATTATAAGTCATAAAATTCTTTTGGATCTGTTCTATGTTTCTCCAGGATTCTCTAGAGATACTGCAACCCCAAACTTCACATCCATATAAGATAAACAAAGTGACGCGAGTGTGAAAGAGACATTTTTGCTTATCCCAAAGACAAAGATCCCCTGATTTACAATTGTTTTCAAGCCCATAATATACAAATGGATTCACCACTCTTGAATACCTTTATTGTAACCAAATTGTGTAATGTCAACATCTTATATCTACAATTCCATCAATCCAAAATTATGTCATTTTTCCTTCCAGTATTTTTTATCCCACATAAAAAGATCAATTCTTAACATGTTTCACATTATTTTGAACCACCAAAAGACCAATTCATAGCATGTGCAGACTCTCTCTCTAATAATAATAAATAAAATAGAATATTTTTTAAATTCTTTTAAAAAATTAAAATTATATTAATCACCACCATCATTAAAAAAAAAATACAACTTTTAATTTAATTTTTCTCTATATATGATTTAATTTGTATAATTTATTATTTTTTCTATCTATATATGATTTAATTTAATTTGTATAGTTTGTAAAGTTAACTTTATTTTTTTAACATTAAAAATAATTTTACTCACATTAAAAATAAAAAATAATTTCCTAATGATAAATGA
>SNQJ01S0066256.1:0-23687 GCA_010110895.2 Picea sitchensis | reverse complement strand
GGATAGGATCCCATGAAAATTTTCAAGCGAGGGAGTATGATGCAGGAGCATCTCTCACAGCAAGCGAGCCAGCGCAGAATGCAAGTGGACAGCTGGACAAGCCAACACAAATTTTTAAATCACCATGGAAATTGATGTGCCATCTTAAATGAAGCCATAAGATGAGACACACTTACAAATGTAATCGAGCCCTTGAGCCATACGCTCTTGTCCCTAGTAGTTAGGAGGCATTTAATATAGTTAATGCAAGTAGATAGGATTTTAATTCTAGATTAGACAGTTTGAGAGCGCAAGAGGGAAACAGGATATAGACACCCTCATTGTGAATTGTATCATTATCATAGGAAGAAGGAAGAGTCAGAGCATGCAAAGAACTGTGTAAGAACACCCATGTACATATCTTGAATTAATAGAGAAAATTGATTCAAATTCATGGCGTCGTGTTATTCTCTGTGTATGTATGTTGATTAATGTGCTCGTAGATGTTTGCTTCCTGTTATGCAATTGATGTTATGCTGTGTATATGATTTCATGTGTTGAGACTGAAGTCTGAGAGGAAGTGGAATGAATCTCAATTGTTTCTCTATCTGAGCAAGAATTCCTACAAGGAGTGCAGTTGAAGGTGTCTGCAAGGAGTGCGTTGACATAAGGCTTAGATAGTTTAACTTTTGTCCTCATTCACCCATAGGTGAATTTGGGTACAAGAGCCGTGCAAGGAGTGCACAGGCCAGGGAAAGCCTCAGGGTTGTGGACCTGAGCATAATATCAAAGACTACTGCTACAGGTGTGCGCAGTGTTGAAAGGTTCTCAGATATTTAGAAATATATGAAGGTTGTCGCAAGGAGTGCATGCAAGGACCCTCTTTGAGGCTCGAAGTTGAGAAAATCTCTGGAGGAGTAAAGCCTTCGAAAACATTGAAGGACATTTGAAGTTTGTAGGGAAAGCAGATAAGTCCAAGAAGGAGTCCTTGGTTCATTTCATGAAGTCATAAAAGGGGAGGACGGATGACCAGGATCTTATGAAGAGTATTTGAGAAATCCCGCCAACCATTAGATCTTCCAGAGGAGCAGGGGGGTTACGGTTGCATCCGGAGTCCAAGCTCAGGAGATTAGGGACCGCCGGATCTGCACACAGATACCCGTCAACCATCTGATTGGATAGGAGTTGCACATGACTTAAATCGCTATGAGCAGAGGAGAAGCATCGAAATATTGAGGCGTCAAAGTTCGGGAAATCGGGGATCCCGTGGACCAGAGGTCGACAAATCCATCGTGGAAATCCTGACGAGCTCAGAGCCATCCATCTGTTGGGATAGGTGGCAGGAATTAGGAGTCATCAGTATATCATAGATTCAGAAGACAAGAACCTGAGACCTTTTGAGTCCTGAAACAACGAGGGGATCATATCCATGGATCTCAGGTAAGACACGTTCCGGTTGATCACTCGATCGAAGATTTGGTCATCGGGGTCCATAGGAGTGAGTGGTTTTGATTTTCCATTTTGCGAAGTTCGAGGTTCGATCTGAACCGTCCATTAGTTGGGACACGTGTCAGAAGATCGGACGAAGTCGAGGCTCGGTGTATCAGAAGTCTTGAGGACAGGATACCCTTGTAGATTGGAATCGTGAAACGCGATATCCCGACAGTTAAAGGATAGTGTGGGCCACAGTGGAATTAGTGGAGGACAGGTGGCATGAGTTATCGGAGTTTCATGGCGAGAAGTCCTGAATATTGACATTTGGATTCACGATCCCGTGAAGTCCAAAATCCTGACAGAGGTGACGGGGCATTGAATAGTCAACCCACGTGTGCATCGGAGTATCGACACATCGGGGTTCGGGGTTCGGTAAATTGAGTTGCTTGATATCGCGAGTGCCGAATTCACGATAGAGAAAGTTTCGATATAAGAGAGGAGAAAGTCAGCGTTGAATTATATTGGGTTTTAGGGATTCGTGGAACCTGCGCTTGACCTTTGGATTCACGAAGTTGCGAAGTTCGACTCCCCGATAAGTAAAGAGAGGGGATCGCCTGAAGGATTCTGTGGGTGCAGATTTCCTGATAGGGAAATAGAAGAACATTTGAGTTCTTCGGGCCAAGTGAAGAGAGAAGATCTTGTGAATGGACGTTCCCTACGGATCACGCCTGCATCAGTCATTCTGGTTTTATTGCCCAACTCCGTGCCATACAAGCAACTGAGACACCATCTGTATCGCAGGACCTCCAATACAACCTCTCTAAACATAAAGTATATTTTTCCACTCCCCAGGGACCCCCTCCTTCCTATGGTGTTCATGATCATTCCATTCCCCTTGTCCCAGGAAGCCTTCCTCCCATTATCTGTCCCTATCATCACCCCTTTTCCCAAAAAAATGAAATTGAGAAAATGGTTCAAGAACTGTTCAACGCAGGTGTTATCCTCCCTAGTGAAATCCCCTACTCTTCTCCTATAGTCATGGTCCTTAAGAAAGAAGGTTCTGGGTGCATGTGTAATGAATTTCCTGCCCTCAAAAAACTCACCATTAAAGACAAATTTCCCATTCCTGTCATTGATGACCTCTTGGATGAATTGAGTGGCACCCAGTTCTTTACTAAAATTGATCTTCGTTCTGGATACCACCAGATATGTATGAAAGAGGCAGACATTCCTAAGACTTCCTTTAGAACTCATGAGGGCCACTATGAGTTTTTTGTCATGCCCTTTGGCTTGTATAATGCTCTCTCCACTTTCCAAAGCCTCATGAATCATGTCTTCCGTCATTTTCTCCGTCATTTTATATTAGTTTTCTTTTATGATATCCTCATCTATAGAAAAACCTAGAAAAACCATCTTGCTCATGTGGATCAAGTTCTCCATCTACTCTCTTAACACCAACGTTTCCTAAAACAATCTAAATGTGCTTTTGGCAGCTCAGAAGTCGAGTACTTGGGTCATCTTTTTGGCAAGGCCGATGTCAGGGTGGATCCTAAAAATATTGAAGCTATGCAATAATGGCCTCACCCAAGGACTCTCAAAAGTTTGTTTGGATTTATGGACTTAACATGTTATTATTGCAAGTTTGTTAATAATTATGGAAATATTGCGGAACCTCTCACTACACTCCTTAAAAATAATTATTTCACTTGGACTCCAATAGCTTCTCAGGATTTTCAAACCTTGAAGATGGCCATGTGCACCACTCCAGTGCTAGCCCTTCCTGATTTCACAAAGACCTTTTTCCTGGAATGTGATGCTTCAGGGAAAGGGATTGGCGATGTCCTTATACAAGAGGGTTGTGTTGACAGGCGAAATTGATTGCTCGTCAACTGGAGGAGTGAATCTGGTTCCGGTTGTCTACTTAACCCAAGCCATTTGGATTAATCCACTCTGACAGGTTTAGCGGCTCCATTGGCCGATTTAAATCCTAAGAAAGTGAAAAAACAAAACTAAAGAAACTAACTTAATGAAAAACACTAACTAAAAACTATATACAAATCTACAATATACTTACAGTTCACTAACTAATATTTATAAAATAGCTCTATAATATATCTACAGGATTATATCCCTAATATATGTATAATATTTACAAAATGCAAATTTTAATCTAAATCTGCGAAACTCAAGTATGGATTGATTTATGACAGCAAAACTATCATTCAGTCTTTTTGAATTTTTTATAAATTTTATAAACAAGAAATGAAATAGCTAACTGTCTAATTGAAAACACAGAGTAATAGTAGAATGTGTTTAGATTACAGGAACTTTCTATATTAACAAACTGACCTGTAATCGCATCTCCTATTCGTCCTGTGTACAGTATCCAATTTCGTTGTTTGATGGAGTAAACCGCAACAGATTTTCCAAATGCTTCTCGTAAACACGAAGTAGTAATGATTGAATTCTAATGACAGAACATATAAGAGAAGTAGTAACAACAATTTTATGATTTTACAAATGATCACATTAAGATAAATCTGACTGTAAAAATTTGTATATAACTGCTCATTGAATAACGAAGATTAACCTTCTAATCATCAAATTTGAATAGAGTAATTGTTGTATATAATATGAGAGACATAAAACACGGACATCATATAAATTCCATCACATCAATCTGTAAATATCTAAAGTAGTCACAATTTAATTACAAATCAAAATGACCAAAAACTTGAACAAAAATATGATATATCGAAGCTAAAGCTGTACCAACACCAACTTCCATTCAAGTCTGTCAATCATAAATCCATAGTTTCTACTCCCAGGCAATGATGGTCTTTAGTTTACAAAACAATACATTTATATAGGTTACAGGATCAAAACGTTTCCTGTGGATATCATCTAATTTGTTCCAAAAATTGTGGGGGATGCAACCTCCTAGATTCTACTTGATATCAAAACTAACAACCTATTCTAAAACAACATAAAGAAATAGCATGCTGAGAGATGCCACCAGTGGTTCAAATCTTCTTTAGAAATCGTATGTACCTAAAAACACATGAGAATAAAAGATTTCAGATTGCATTTTTGGTTATAAAAATAGGAAATTCGAATTTTAGTAACTAGCTACAAAATCTCATGATTCTGTAGCTAGTTATAATTATAACTAGAATCGTATTTTATTGAATCAATCAAAAAAGACTAGATGTAATCTGTGGAAACAAATCATGCATCCTAATTTAAAAAAGAATAAAATCATCCTAAATTTATTTTTAAACATTCATACCTCAGATTAAGGAATTTGACTTTATCAAGAAATCTTTGAATTCAGAATGGCAGTCGTTGCTTCCACGTTCTTAAAAACAACAGACCCTATGGTTTTTTGTCGTTTATCATTGGTTTGGGCTACAGATTGTAGTCTTCCATTTTCTTTCATTAGAAAATTCACCTGGTCTTCCAAGGATTTGATCTGAGACTAAAGTAAAGGCACGTCTCTGTAATACCTATCGAGCCATGATTGACATTCATTGCATTGCAACTAAATAGACTGTGTATTAGCAGTGATGGTATGAACAGGTGAGTAATTTTCCATTTGACCTGTAGGTTCACTGTTGAGTTTGATTCCAGGGAAATCGAGGTTGTCTTTAAGACACGGTGGAAGGTTTGTCACATAATCATAGGGTTTACCAGAGAAAAGTCCATACGAATATGGATATTCTTCAGTTAGAAACAATTCAATTTCTGAATTGGAATCCTCACTTAACACAATTGCGTTTTGGTTTATACAGGGATTAGGTTTATTTCAGGCACATCGTGAAACCCAAAGTGTGGCCCTTTTACCCTTATAATTGATATCAATACTACCTTTACACTTTTTCTTTGTGGATTTTTTAACAGACTTACCACCACCTTTGGGATACGAATCTGGTAGAGTGTCAGGTTGGGTAGTGTCCGGATAGGTCGAGGGTTCCACACAGGGTAAGAGTGAAGGAGGAGGGATGGTAGGCTCGACGAGGGTTTCTGTGATGATAGACTTGTCAACCTGTCCTATTTCACTGCTAGCAAAACCATTTCTTAACAGGAAGGCATCCCAACAATCATCGTTTAACTTCAACTGATGAACAATAATAATCTTGATCAAACAATGGTGGAACAGGCTGGAATCAGATTTCTGCCTTTTAAAACATTTTTCCATTTTGTATAAGCTTCAAAGGAGAAAATAGGGCATGTTTAGGGTAAAATCGATAAAACTCATGAGCAACCGCAGGTGATATAATAAAACCAAACCATATCTACCCTCACAGGTAACGAACTGTTTGACAATGGCTAACAGATCATGCCATCTAGGTTTTAGAGATGAAACGGGCATACCTTTGTCACAGCTAGTGACCTTCCTCGAGGTGAACAACAATGACCAGGGAACCTCTTCAACCTTTGAGTTTTTAAACCACTTTTGTCCCACGGTTGGCAGATCAGTGGCTTGGCTGATAAAATATTCATTTAACTCAAGCTGGACAAGTCCTATTTTATCTTTGCAACCATCAATATAGCGTGAATTCTTGAGCGACTGTTAAATTAAAACCCTCAAACTTTTCAACAAAGACCCTCCATCCATTCCTCTCTAAGTATTCTAGGGCATTATCAAATGATAACAATGTCTGGACACCGTTGGGCTCAATTCTCACCACAGGGGCCATGGCTAACAACACAAAATAGACAGGGTATTCGGCGATAGGGTTTGACAGAACAAGAATAGAGCCATTCCCCTGAGCTTCCCCAACACAATGCCAAAAGAGATCGAAATGGTAGGCAGGAGTGTTAATTCTATGCGTGTGAGGAAAATCGTATAGATCAAGGTCATGCCAAAACATCGTACCATGATGTACTTGTAATGTCACCTCAGTGTAATGGTACACATAAAAATCATAACAGTTGAAAACTATCATATTCATATCCATGATTCGATCAAAATGTCAAATAATCAATTGAATCAAAGTTTTTATAAATTAAAATCCCATTAACATTAGTCGAATGCTAAATAGGTGGTGGTTTGATACACATGTAACCAAGGTGTGTTCAAGACCAAGGGGTTATACCATGAAAGCAACCATGCTCATAACAAAATAAGACATATAGACGATAAACCATATGAACATTAACCTTTTGATGAAATCAAACATGAATTCTAGCCGTGAGTTTTCATACTTGCAGTTATGAAAATGAAATCAAAAAGCAGGTATGTAGAAAGTGACAGATAATGGTGTCGTTTAATGAGAAAGGTTGCGACGAGTAATGAGAATTTAAAAACCCTGTGTAGGCAGCTTGTAAAAATAGAGATTAATATGGCTGCCAACAATGGCGACACACTGGTAGAAGCAGTTATCTCTGCCAAACGAACAAGTCCAGATTAGGATAATAAAAAAAAATTCAACTCGAAAACAACCAAGAAACTATTTGAACATCATTATCAATCATAAAAAATTCCAGTTTCAGATTGCTTGTTATTTTAAAAGACGAAAACTAATGACAATCTCGACAAAAGAGAGTCACGATGTTAAGGTTAAAATCTCCAATACTGTTGACAAAGCCATTGCTGCCAGTAGGCGTCCATAGCCTCGGCAGGGGTGCCATTTAACCCACTTCGATATCTGTATCCTACCAAGAAGTTCCAGATCAGAATGAAGGACATTTAAGGTCAACAGATTCCATATCTGATAATTTTCATATACCTGACATTGTTTCGTTGTCAGTGGGCCTGTTCAGTACCCCGACGAAGTTATCTTGGTGTCATGCATGTATTTACCCACTGCCAGTAGACCTGTTCAGTATCCCGGTGGGTTTACAAGCACTTCCCACATCTCTTTGAAGATTTATTTAGTTTTAAAGATATTTAATCGAGCAGGGTGACGCTGAAAATCCTGATAGTTTGAACATATTTTAATAAATTACAGACCTTGAGAGAATTTTTTAACTGTCTTTCATTAAGATCTAGAGATAGTTTGTTAATAAACTGACTTTTGATGGCGGGGAGACATCTCTGAGTCGTTCTCTTAAGGAACAAGGATAGCATAAGAAGAAATTTTTATGGATGATCGTGAAAAGCTTCAGTTACAGATTGAAATCAAGAAACGGTTTTCAAACAACAAGATTTCTTTAACATGCCTGCAAACTTCAGAAAAATATCATAATTGATGTTTTAACAATCTTCTGTAGTCATTTTAGAGGAGAAATTTTTCTGTTCTCTTTGTCTGAAATAGTTCATGATGCAGATATGTGTGTTTCAAAATAAAAACTAGTAAGCATAAGGGAAGAATCAAAGCAAAACAACAAAGAAAAATGAAAACCAAGCAAAAAAAAAATATTTACACAATGTACACAGGATTGTCATCAGGTGAAATACCTTTTTAGAGCTTGGCCATTCACCGGATAAGTGTCTGGCTGTCCCTCTAGATTCTGTAATCAGAAGGAGCTGGGACCCAATTTCTCAGCAATCAAGAATGGTCCTAGACACAAGTTCTGAAATTTTGTATGCTCTCCTTTTCCTTCATGCGGTTTGTCCCATTTTAGGACAAGGTCACCTACCTCAAAATTTCTGTCAGAGGCAGAATTGGAATCAAACCAACTTTTAACAACGAGTTGATGTTGATCCAATTTCCATTTTGCTTGAGCCCTCACTTCTTCTAATTTTATCAAAGCGTTAATTCGGTTCTCCAAAGGGGGACAATCCTCTTCTTATATTTTCTACGATAGCCGCAGAGAGGGAAGGAGAATATGTGGTGGCAGAATTGTCTCTCTGCCGTAAATGAGAAAGAAGGGTGAGTTACCCACAATAGTTTTTGGAGTCACTTTATCAGCCCATATTGCATTTAATAGTGCATTATGCCAATTTTTATGGTTTTCAGATACCGTTCTCTTGATAATTTTGATCAGATTTTTATTAGTGGATTCTACCAATCCATTTCCTTGAGGGTAATAGCTGGTAGAATATTTTAGTTTGATTCCTTTTTCTAGAGTGAAATCACTCATCTCAAGAGACGAAAAAATAGGAAGCGTTATCAAATACTAGGCAGTCAGGGATACCAAAACGAGTAATAATATTTGAATTCAAAAAGGCTATTACCTGACTGGTATTTACAGATTTAATGGGGCAGCTTTAGACCACCTGGTGAAGTAATACATGGTTGTTATGATAAAATTATGCTACTGTGAGGATGGCGGATTGATCGGGCCTATAATATCAAGACCCCACTACTGAAAAGGGGAATCTACTGAAATGGGCTACAGAGGGAACGCTGATTTATGTATCCGTCCAGATGCTTTTTGACAAATTACACACTTGCGACACAAAGCATGAGTATCTTTAAAAAGTGTGGGCTAGTAGTAACCTACTCTTAATACTTTATGGCCAGTGGTATCTCCACCAAAATTCCCACCAGCTTCTCCTGCGTGCAATTCCAATAAGACCTTTTATGCTTCATCTTTCTCAAGACAATGCATTAGTACTCCATCAAAATTTTGACGAAATAGAATACCATTAATCAACTGAAAGGAAGTAGATTTTAATCTTATCGCTCTTCTTTTTGTGGGATCCAAGTGACGGGGAGCTGACCCATGTTCAAGAGAAAATTTTATATCATCATACCAGGGACTAACAGGGTTTTGTGCACATCAGATTAAATTTTGGTAATGTTGTCCTGGATCAGACATATCATTTTCCTCTTGCTGTCCTGCAGCTGAGTCAGTGACTAAATTGCATAACCCTTTTCCTCTCACTATTTGTGCTGGGGTGATTTCTATGTCATACTCTTGCAAGGATGTGACCCAGTTTGCCCTCTTTTCACCTAGTTCTTTCTGAACTAACAGATTTCGGACGGCCGGGTAAGGGACAATGATTTTCGTCCTAGATTTCAAAAGATAAGATTGGAAGTGATTTACTGCTTTAAAAATAGCATAGGCTTGCTGATCTACTATTGGGTAATTAAGTTCTGCGCCTTTGAAGGCTGAGCTCATAAAGGCAATTGGGACTTCATTGTTTTCAGTGTTCTTTTGAGTTAGGACAGCGGCGTAAGAGCGGTCAGAAGCGAATGTGTAGAGAGTGAAGTCTTATGAAAAGTCGGGGCTCATTAGAGAAGGAGCGTCTATTATGGACTTTTTTATTGAATTAAAATCCTGGTTTTCTAAAGGTCCCCAATGGTATTGTATGTCCTTTTTTATTAGGTTTTGTAATGGTCTCACCATTTCTGAAAAACTGGGGACGAATCTCCTAACAAAGTTTATTTGACCTAAGAAAGATTGCATAGAATTTTTTGATGAGGGAGGGGGGAGTTTCAAAATGAATTGAGTTCTTTCAGGGTTGATAATCATCCCTTCACTTGATACAATAAATCCTAAGAGATTACCTTGTTCTACTGTGAAGATAGATTTTTTAGGATTCAAAGAAATGTCGTACTTAGAACATCGCTGTAGAACGGATCTTAAATGAGCTACATGATCTGCTTTTTTTTTCGAGAAGAAAGTTACGTTATCCAGGTAAACTATGACAGATTGATTAATTAAGCCTCAAAAAGTGATGTCCATCGCTCTCTGGAAAGTGGCACCAGCATTTATGAGTCTAAAGGGAATTTTCCTATAAGCGTAGGTGCCCCATGGAGTGTGGAAGGTGGTTTTAAGTTGATATGGAGGGGACATCAAGACTTGGTTATACCCTGAAAAACCATCCAATAAGGATAATCTTTCATAACCAGATACCTTTTGAAGAATCTGTTCCATGGGTGGGACAGGGTAGTTGTCTTTATCAGACGCTCGATTAAGATTTCAGAAATCGACACATAGTCGGATTTCACCACTCTTCTTCTGGACATGGACAAGATTAGAGACCCATTGCGTGTCCTAACTGGGAAGATTATATTAGCATTCGGAAGTTTATTTAATTCCTTCTTGATAGTAGGTTCGAGTTTTGGATGCATTTTCCTTAACTTTTGTTGAAAATGTTGGGTTTGGAGTTTCATAGGAATAACGTGTTGTATGATAATAGGATCAAAGGTTTTTAGGTCGTTGTACGTCCAAGAAAAAACATATTTGAATTCCTTAAACAATTTAATAAATGTTTCTTTTTCTTGTTCAGAACATCCCACCCCTAAATTAATGCATTGTGGATTGTCTTTATTTCCCAAGTTTACTTTTTCATGCGTTAAAGAGGAACTATTTGTTTTACAGTTTGAACTTGTCCTCAAGATAATAAAAATTTTCTAATCTAACTAGAGATTTAGGGATAGAATTTACCATGTCTGATGAAGATTTAGGAGATCTCGGATCTGGTATTACCGTGAAGTCATGAAGATCTTCATCATGAGTACCTTCATCGATTACTCCGCCCTGGAAAGTTTCTTCCATATGCAGAAAACTTATAATCTGTTGATCGTCATCGAAGACTCTCCAATTTGTGATGTTGTCGGGGACGGATGGTCTGAACAACAGTTCAATGGAGAATGCATTTGGAGACAAGCCTTCTGTAGGAAAGATTTTCAAAGCTACATTAGCTAACAAGTCAGCGTCTGAATTATTCAATCTAGGAATAGAATTTATGTTAAATGCAAAAAACTTATGCATTAGATTCCATACCTCATATTGGTAGCTTTTAAGGTGCGGAGATAAACAGTGGATATAATTTTTTACCTGTCTAACCACAATTTCCAAATCGTCAAAGATAGTCAAATTTTGAACGTTCATATCTAATGCTTTCCTGAGGCCTTGCAATAAAGCCTCATATTTTTCTATGTTGTTTGTACATTCAAACTCGAACCTACATGCAATCAGGGTTTTGTTACCTGCTGGATCAATAATCACATAGCCTGCACCAGCTCTTTCCTTGGATTTTGACCCGTCAAAGTAAAGAGACCATATTTGATTTTTGTCGGGTACATGTGACCATTGGGTAGAAGCTGTTGGCTGCATATATGTCAAAATTTCAGACTGTTTTTTCAGATTAGTGATAGCGGAAGTTTCAACCATGAAATTGTCGAAAAAGGTATCCATCCCTTGTATTTCGGGTGAATCGATAGAAGGTGTAAATGGTTCATTGGGATCATTTAAATCTGTCACTGTGAACTTTAGGTAACGTTCACAATTTACCTTGATTATGTTGGGCTTTCCATTCTCGGGCAGCCACAAGTGAGACCAATCCGTCGCAAAATAGCCGTGTAGATGTTCTGACCAGTCTCTGCTTAAAAACAAACCATAAACTTATGGGATATCTACGACAATAATATCAATCACTTGATGAACTTTAGGGTTAGATGACAATCTTATAAGCACATTTCTCAATTCGCCTATAACTTTAACACTAGTTCGATAAAGCTGGATGATCTTCAAGGTGGATGGTTGAACTTCAGCATTAATTTTCTGGCACACAGACCATGGCATTACGTTAGATGACGCTCCTGAATCTACCATACAGTTGTGCACGTTCCTATTGAAGATTTCAAAAGTTAACAAAAATGGAGGGACATTTCTGTGAGTACTAATGGTGGAAGCTTGTTGCTTTTTACTCGTAGCCTCTAAAACTAATTTATCTACATTTGTTACATTATTTACAGGAAGGTCTCTTTTCTCATGAGAATCAGAAGTAGTCTTGGAGGCCTTCTGAGGAACTTTGGGGTTGTTCTAAAAACCTTTGTTACTGCTTGGATTTCCATTTTTGTTGTTCTCTGCAATATTCTATAGCATTTTTTGTAGAAGAAATGGGAATTTTAATAATTCATAAACAGAAGTATTAGCCCTTAACATTTTTAGATCTTCAACCAAATCATAATCTAAGCTTGGTTTTACATAATTCTGTTTAGTCTCAGTTGGTTTAGACTATTTTGGTGGCAAAGTCGTAGTGATTTCAGAAGAAGGCTTGTTTGTTGTCTTAGTCCTAGTATTGTAAGGATGTACTGTTTCGAAATTAGCTTGAAAAATACTATCTGAGAAATGTCCAAAAATGTTCGGAGACGATTCATCTTCTTCTACTGTCTCTTGTTCAGCTACTTCCTCAGGGATCTCAGAAGGCATCAAGTTATCTTGTGCTTCTAGAATCGTTTGAATAGCGACTTGTAGGCTTTCTAGATTTAGGCCTTCAGTATTTGAATTAGGTCGGTTGGTGGGAAAAGACTTCCTAAACGGAGGTTTGTAAGGCCCTTTGCTCGAAGAAGCTTCTTCAACCGTCCTTTTCAAATCTATAAATTGATTGGATAGCTTTTGAATGACTTTCTGTAAGTTTTCTAAATCTGAGCTTTCTGGTTGTGCTTTGTTTTGGGAAGGTCTAGGGAGGATTTCGATTTTCTTTTTGGAAGATGAACTAGTCTCTATTTCATTGCTAGTAGTGTCTTTTAAGCTGAGGATGTCTTTCTCTATCTGACTGGCCTCTTTGAAGGCTTCTAACAACGTGGATTTCTTAGATCTCTTTACCCAAATGGCTATGCTTTGATGTAAGGTTTTCGTATAATATGCTATGATAAGATTCTCGGCAGGCATCGAATTCGTAGGGATTTGGTTCTTTAGTGTTAAGAATCTTTGATTAAAGTCTTTGATATTTTCCTTGGGATTCATTCTTAAACTAGAAATATCCATGACTAGAACTTCTGGAGACTTGTCATCTCCGAACTTCTCAAGAAAACAGGATTCAAACTTCTCCCATGACACGATGGTGTGGGGTTGTTGGGAAAAGTACCAGGTAGAGGCATTTCCCTCAAAGGTATAGGGAAACAATCTACAGACTACGTCTTCGTGCTCGAAACTACGGAGTCTAATGGTTAACATAAACTTTTTGATGTGATCTTCGGTGATCTGTTTAGAGTCCGGGTCAAATTTAGGGAGCCAATTCTTCGGGTGTTTGGGTAAGGGATGCTGAGGTCTAGGTATGGCCACTGCATCTTGGTCGAGCCAGGGTCTGGCGGGATTGTTCTGGTTGGCCATAGGTGTGGGTGGTGTCGAAGGCTAGGAGGAGGAACTGCCTTCGTCAAAGGACTCTTCTCCAAAAGAAGAAGGATATGAAGGAGGTGGTGATGGTGGTATACCATATCCTCCTGTTGCAGGAGTGAGGATTGGATCTGTAGGGTTTAAAGTGAGGTCAGTGCCTCCAAGTTGTTCTCTGATATCAGAGAAGTCTAATGGTTGGTCCAAAGGTTGGTTTGGTTGTCTTAAACGGGCGAAGGCACTGTGTGTTTTTATGAGAGATTGGCGGACAATCTCTTGTATGTCACCACCTGTAGGATTTGGAGTTACTAGTTCAACTGTGATCTGTAGATTTTCGTTTGATGTGGTTGTTGTTTGAGGGACAATGTTGTCATTTGAATGACTTCTAGTCACTATAGGTGAGTGGGTAGGTGGTGGAGGAGTCTTACGACCACCTCGTGCCATTAATAATTTTCAGGCCCTCCTTCTACCACCATTTGTTGATGGGTGAAATTGACCACTTGTCAACTAGAGGAGTGAATCCGGTCCGGGGTTGAATATTTAACCCAAGCCGTTTGGATTAATCCACTCCGACGGGCTTAGCGGCTCCGTTGGCCAATTTAAGTCCTAAGAAAGTGAAAAAACAAAACTGAAGAAACTAACTTAATGAAAAACACTAACTGAAAACTATATACAAATCTACAATATACTTACAGTTCACTAACTAATATTTATAAAATAGCTCTATAATATATCTATAGGATTATATCCCTAATATATGTATAAAATTTACAAAATGCAAATTTTAATCTAAATCTGCGAAACTCAAGTATGGATTGATTTATGACAGCAAAACTATCATTCAGTATTTTTGAATTTTTTATAACTTTTATAAACAAGAAATGAAATAGCTAACTATCTAATTGAAAACAGAGAGTAATAGTAGAATGTGTTTAGATTACAAGAACTTTCTATATTAACAAACTAACATGTAATCGCATCTCCTATTCGTCCTGTGTACAGTATCCAATTTCACTGTTTGATGGAGTAAACCGCAACATATTTTCCAAATGCTTCTCGTAAATGCGACACAGTAATGATTGAATGCTAATGATAGAATATATAAGAGAAGTAGTAACAAAATTTTTATGATTTTACAAATGATCACATTAAGATAAATCTGACTGTAAAAATTTGTATATAACTGCTCATTGAATAATGAAGATTAACCTTATAATCATCAAATTTGAACAGAGTAATTGTTGTATATAATATGAGAGACATAAAACACAGACATCATATAAATTGCATCACATAAATCTATAATAAACCATGATATCTAAAGTAGTCACAATTTAATTACAAATAAAAATGACCAAAAACTTGAACAAAAATACGATATATCGAAGCTAAAGTTGTACCAACATCAACTTCCATTCAAGTCTGTCAATCATAAATCCATAGTTTCTGCTCCCAGACAAAGATGGTCTATAGTTTACAAAACAATACATTTATATAGGTTACAGGATCAAAACATTTCCTGTGGATATCATCTAATTTGTTCCAAAACTTGTGGGGGATGCAACCTCCCATATTCTACTTGATATCAAAACTAACAACCTATTCTAAAACAACATAAAGAAATAGCATGCTGAGAGATGCCACCAGTGGTTCAAATCTTCTTTATAAATCGTATGTACCTAAAAACACATGAGAATAAAAGATTTCAGATTGCATTTTTGGTTATAAAAAAAGGAAATTCGAATTTTAGTAACTAGCTACAGAATCTCACGATTATGTAGCTAGTTATAATTATAACTAGAATCATATTTTATTGAATCAATCAAAATAGACTAGATGTAATCTGTGGAAAAAAATCATGCACCCTAATTTAAAAAAGAATAAAATCATCCTAAATTTATTTTTAAACATTCATACGTCAGATTAAGGAATTTGACTTTATCAAGCAATCTTTTAATTCACAATGGCGGTCGTTGCTTCCACATTCTTAAAAACAATAGACCCTGTGGTTTTTTGTCGTTTATCATTGGTTTGGGCTACGGATTGTAGTCTTCCATTCTCTTTCATTAGCAAATTCACCTAGTATTCCAAGGATTTGATCCAAGACTGAAGTAAAGGCACGTCTCTGTAATACCTATCGAGCCATGACTGACATTCGTTGCATTGCGGCTGAATAGACTATGTATTAGCAGTGATGGTATGAACAGGTGGGGAATTTTCCATTTGACCTGTAGGTTCACTTTTGAGTTTGATTCTAGGGAAATCAGGGTTGTCTTTAAGACACAGTGGAAGGTTTGTCACATAATCATAGGGTTTACCAGAGCAAAGTCCATACGAATATGGATATTCTTCAGTTAGAAACTGTTCAATTTCCGAATCGAAATCCTCGCTTAACACAATTGCATTTTGGTCTGTACAGGGCTTAGGCTTATTTCGGGCACATTGTGAAACCCAACGTGCAGCCCTTTTACCCTTATAATTGATATCAATATTACCTTTACACTTTTTCTTTGCGGATTTTTTAACAGACTTACCACCACCTTTGGGATATGAATCTGGTAGAGTGTCGGGTTGGGTAGTGTCCGGATAAGTCGAGGGTTCCACACAGGGCAAGAGTGAAGGAGGAGGGATGGTAGGCTCGATGAGGGTTTTTGTGATGACAGACTTGTCAACCTGTCCTATTTCACTGCTAGCAAAACCATTTCTTAACAGGACGACATCCCAACAATCACCGTTTAACTTCAACTGATGAACAATAATAATATTGATCAAACAATTGTGGAACAGGATGGAATCAGATTTCTTCCTTTTAAAATGCTTTGCCATTTTGTATAAGCTTCAAAGGAGAAAATAGGGCATGTTTAGGGGAAAATCGATAAAACTCATGAGCAACCATAGGTGATATAAGAAAACCAAACCATATCTACCCTCACAGGTAATGAACTGTTTGACAATGGTTAACAGATCGTGCCATCTAGGTTTTAGAGATGAAATGGGCATACCTCTGTCGTAACTGGTGACCTTCCTCGAGGTGAACAACAATGACCAGGGAACCTCTTCAACCTTTGAGTTTTTAAACCAATTTTGTCCCACGGTTGGCAGACCGGTGGATTGGCTAATAAAATCTTCGTTTAACTCAAGCTGGACATCTCCTATTTTAGCTTTGAAACCATCGAACGTTAGCATGAATTCTTGAGCGACTGTTAAATTAAAACCCTCTAACTTTTCAACAAAGACCTGCCATCCATTCCTCTCTAAGTCTTCTAGGGAATTATCAAATGATAACAATGTCTGGACACCGTTGGGCTCAATTCTCACCACAGGGGCCATGGCTAACAACACAGAATTGATAGGGTATTTGGCAATAGGGTTTGACGGAACAAGAACAGAGCCATTGCCCTGAGCTTCCCCAACACAATGCGAAAAGAGCTTGAAATGGTAGGCAAGAGCGTTAATGCTATGCATGTGAGGAAAATCGTATAGATCGAGGTCATTAAAAAACATCATACCACGTTGTACTTGGAATGTCACCTCGGTGTAATGGTACACATAAAAATCATAACAGTTGAAAACCATCATATGCATATCCATGATTCAATCAAAATGTCAAATAATCAATTGAATCAAAGTTTTATAAATTAAAATCCCATTAACATTAGTCGAATGCTAAATAGGTGGTGGTTTGATACACATGTAACCAAGGTGTGTTAGAGACCAAGGGATTATACCATGAAAGAAACCATGCTCATAACAAAATAAGACAAATAGATGATAAACCATATGAACATTAACCTTTTGATGAAATCAAACATGAATTCTGGCCATGAGTTTTCATACTTGCAGTTATGAAAACGAAATCGAAAAGAAGGTATGTAGAAAGCGACGGATAATGGTGTCATTTAATGAGAAAGGTTGCAACGAGTAATGAGAATTTAAAAACCCTGTGTAGGCAGCTTGTAAAAATAGAGATTAATATGGATGCCAACAGGTTGGACTTTGGCCTTTACCAACAAACAATTGTCTAAGAAAAATTTGGGCAAATCAATCTATGAAAAGGAAATATTGGCTATTCTACATGTCGTTGATATTTAGCGCCCTTATCTATTGGGGAAACGCTTCCAAATTAAGACATATCATCAAAGCCTCAAGTATTTTCTAGAACAACACATTTTCTCCCCAGAGAAACAAAAATGGGTGACTAATCTCTTTGGATATGATTATGAGATCATTTACAATAAAGGAAAATACAATGTGGTTGTTGATGCACTTTCCAGAAAATATGAAGATGAAGGGTCCTTTTTTTATCTCTCCTTCATTATACCATATTGGCTCCAAGATGTTCGCTAGGAAGGGATACACAATCCCAAAAGTTTTCATCTGATACAAGAATTGCATTCCAAGTCTCTATTTTCCCCAGGGTACTCTTGGCTCGATGATGACCTTTGATACAAAGGTCGTTTGTATTTAAGTAAAAATTCAAAACTTAAATCCACGGTACTTTCCGAGTTTCATGCTACACCCACAGCTAGGCACTCCGGGTTTACAAAAACCTATGACAGGGTCAAATGTTCTTTTTTGGGGGATGGTATGAAACAAAGGGTTCACAATTTTTAGCTAAATGTGATGCGTGTCAATGCAACAAGGGTGAAACAATCAAATCTCCTGGCACACTACAACTGCTTCTGATTCCACCTACTAATTGGCGGGATATATCTATGGATTTTATTGTAAGATTACCTAAATTGGGAAATAAATCCATCATCATGGTGGTAGTTTATCATCTTTCCAAGTACGTTCATTTCTGTGCTCTTCAACACCCATTTACAACATCCACTATGGCTCAACTTTTCATGGATTAGTTCTTCAAGCTTCATGGCATGCCACATTCTATTGTTTCTGATCATGACCCAACTTTCACCAACAATTTTTGGCAAGAAATGTTCAAGCTACAAGGCACCCAATTGCATCTCAACACAACTTATCATCCCTAGACTAATGGTCAAACTGAAGTTGTCAACAAGTGTTTGGAAACATATTTGACGAGTTTTTCCACGGAAAGGAAAAATTAGTGGGCTCAATGGTTACTGTTGCACCTTCTTCGTCACATTGGTGAGCAAATAAGAGGTGCTTGCATGCCCAGTTGGGTCTTGCTGAGCATGACAGCTGTAGAGGAAAGAGTTAGAGAAAGAAAAACAAAACTATACAAGAATTAAACTAATACAAAAGAAAATCATAAGCATAAGGACATAGAGATAACAAACACAAAAAGACCCATGTCACCAATGTTTTTAGGCTGATCTATTGATGAAATCAAAGAACTAAGAATAAAGGGGACTATGAGTCCCTTCTTCCTCCAAGGGAAGGCTCTTGGACCCTCACAAGCTTGCTCTCCTTACAACAAGAAAAATGAAAATGTTGATGAAAGAACTCCTTGCAAATCCACTCAATGGAGAGGTGGATTGCTCAATGAAATGGTGCCAAAGTGCTCTTGTCAAGGATTGAGTCCTTAAAACAATATAGGCAGCATAACATTACTTGAAATTCCTTGAGAAAATGAGGTGCATTCATGGATTTTTATAGCATTGCTTTGGGCTTTTGTGTAACTTCTTTGTAGTGTGAAAAGAGGTCATTTAGGGCATTATTAGGTCTTTGACCAGCCTACCATTAAGATTCAGTTTAGATTTGAGGGTCAAATCGGCTTGGGAGCTGATCCATAAGTGGTTGGGAGGTCGACCACTTCAATAAATGCGTCGTTTAGCAGGTGCATGGATTTTTGCGCTAACAACCGCGCATCGTGCACGTATGCGTGCATGCTACATTCTTGTTCCGCGCATGTGTGCGCGCGCCCAACTTCTGTAAAGCGCTCTTTAATTTTTCACTACTTTGTATAGTTTTTTGCCCTTTTTGAATGTTGTGAGATTAATTCATGGCCATGAATGACTTCATTACTGTTTGACGACGCTGAGTTCTTGTAACCATGTGCTGATGAAATTTCAGTGATAACAGATGCCCCCTGATGGATGAGGTTAGGAGCATACATATAGCCAAAATCCATCAATGTTTCTTCTACTGAGAATGTTGTTAGAAGATAGAGCAATAGTGGGATCGTTCAGAGCAATCCTTTGGAGGAGAAAGGAACCGGTAGAACCCGCCCTTCCAGAAGGTGCGTAAAATATATAACTGTGTACAAATGAGGCGGGCATGCCCCATGCTCGTGTTATGTAACCCTGAAAAAAGATGACTGAAGTGTTGGTGTAGACAACTGCAGCGCCCTCAGGGGCGGTGATGATAAAGGTAGAAGACAATTCTGCAAAGGAACATACTCTGAATAATAGGCAATGATCGCAGAAATAAGTATTGGCGATGATGTGGGCATTGATGGCCCTACCAAGTTTAGAGGTCTTCGGAAAATGATAGAAATAACTGCAATAGTTGCAAAGTAAGACCCACCATAACATGAGAAAGTGTTGGCGTTGAATGTTATGGGCGTCAACGACAGCAGGGAGGAATGGTGGTTCACCCTATGCCGTCCGAGATCTCTCATTAAATGAGAATCAAGATACTGTCACCCTTCTGGAAAAATTGTGTTGATGTCGACAAAAGGGGGATGCGACTCCCAGAAGCAAAGGACTTCGTGGAATCTACTGAGGTGAGGAAGTGGCAGAGGTACATGGACGAAGTCAAAAAGTGGGAAGACTCAATACTGCCCTTGGTTGGAGGATGTATGAGATAAAAAGTGGCTTCAACCATGTAACGAGGTCGAGTGTCAAGGGGACGACAAGACCAGGGATGAGTTGTGCCAGAGGCGGGACAAAGTGAACAACTGCAGAGGGTAGAGGTAAGTGACCTGTGGGGTACTCTGAATATGTGGACGATGCTAGCTAGGGTAGATGATGAGTGATGCTCCAACCAAGGGTGACATGGGTTGCGTTTGTCCAAAGGGAGGGAAGCAGGTCGCCAATGGTGACGACAAAAAAGGATAATGAAATGACTGAAAATAAAGGTGTTTGTACAATAAATAATGAATAATTTTGGAGAGAAATGTACAAATACAGAAACGAGTGCCCCAGTGTGAAATGAGTGCCCCAGGGAGGGAAGCATTTTCTTGGAAAACTGATGAAGGGTGAGGGCCCCATTGGTGAGTTTCTGTATGAGGTAGGTGAAATGAAGATAGGTTCACAGATGGGCAAACTGATGGTGGATGAAATGAAGGGTTCATGATGCTGCGGAGGTGCAGGTAAAAATAGAACCGTAAAGAGATAATCTGGGAGTCCATATGGGAAGGCTAGCAAAATGAGGAGAAGAAGTATGTGGTTGATTCGCAACATGATGAAAGACTATCGGGACTCCCATCCCTAAAGGGTCATGAAGAACAACATGAGTGTCAAAAAGTGGAAAAGGGTGCTATGAATGGGACAACTCATGTGGGTTAGAATGCTACCGGATAACAGTACCGATGATGCAGATGGAGGTGTGGGTACTGCAGAGCCGGGAATGGGGATCCTAGAGGCCAATATCAGAGGGTGTGATTGAGAATGTAAATGTAATACGGTGGGAAAGACTACATGATAGTGTTGAGTATATACCTGAAGGAGTGATGCCGAGGGATGAGGAGAAAGTACCTGCACATATGAGAAACAAATACCCAAAGTGAACAATATCTGAAGAGAATCAAAGATATGAGCATGTATTTGATAAATGTGACAATGTGCGTGCGTACTTGACCATGATATGAAAAAAAAGGTGCCCCGGGGGCTTAGGATGAAAAGTGACCCAGGGACAACTGTGATGTAGGTGACAGGATGCTAATCTCGTGGCTGAAGACGGATTGAAAAATGGACACCTTGGGCTCTCGGAATGTTGAGTGGAAGTTTGGCAAAAGGCCTATATATAGTTGTAGGGCCCACATTGCCACCTCATTTGTACCTGCTGCAATAATGACTGGACGAGCAGTTTTCAGAGGAGATTTGGAGATTTGGGGAGGAAAAGGCGTCTGATTGAGGATTTGTGAGTATCAGGTTAGTGGTCTGATCATCCTGCATAGAAATAGGTTTTCAATTTTTGGGTAGGGTGTGTACGGGGGGCCATACAGGGGTATCTAGGGGGTGTGGACTCCACATGCACGGGCGATTCGGTGATAGGCACGCATATGTGCGCGCCTGTACACCGAATATACGTGCATGTGTGCACGGTAGGGAGAATTTAAGGCACACCCGAAGGGCGCGCCTGTGAGTTGAACAGGCGTGCATCAGTGCGTGCCTGTGGGTTTTACAGGCACGCACCTGTGCGCATCTGTAGGGTGAACAGGCGCGTGTAGGGGTGCGCCTGTGAAGCAAACAGGTGCGCATTGATGTGCACCTGTGCAGTGCACAAGTGCGCATATGTGCGCACCTGTATAATGAATAGGCGTGCATATATGCGCACCTGTGAAATGAACAGGCACGCATGTGTGCGCGCCTGTGGGTAATAAAAACCGCGCCTATGAGGCGAGTTTGAAGGGTAAAAAATGAGTCTTTTTGATGTTGTTGAGGGTTGCATGAGCAGATATAAGACTCTATGTTGTCTGCAGGTGGACCGTGGTGACGATGCCAGTGTGGTGGCGAGAGAGAGACTGGGCCCAGTTGCGAGACGCCGTGGACATTGAGGGGCCCGGGGTGTGTGCGACTTTGGTAACCTGTGGGTTGCTAAAATTTTTTGAGTGCCCGTTGATATGGGCACAGGAGTATCTATTGCAGTTCCTGATCTAGATGTGGAGTCCAGAGCTGCACTGCTTCCTCGTGCGAAGAGAGAAGATCCCCTTCACTGCAGTGGAGGACATTTATTTCTTGACTGGGCTCCCCTTTCGGGGAACGCCCCTATCGACGGAGCCGGTGTTGCCCAGGACCATTTTGCTGGCCGATATGGGCCAGAGATACTGCTCAGGTCAGGACTTTATGTCTAGGACGGTGGTGAGTATCGGTGCGATAGACTCCCTGGCTCATCGTTTTATAGCGGTGATGATTGTTCGGATATATGGGTCACTTGCGACCCAGCGGATTAGTGGTGGCCAGCTATTGATGCTGGAGAGAGTGGTGGCCGGCGAGCAATTCGCTTGGGGGATGACGCTCCATGCTAGGATGGTGGCACAGTTTGACCACTGTCGGTCCACTGATGGAGGAGATTTTTCTTTCAGGTCCATCCAAGTGGCCTGTTTTTTGGAGAGGGTGTCGATGTTGCACTCGAGGGTTCTGTTGGAGATGTCGGGGGCACGAGAGCCGCGGTTGAGGCAGTGGTCGACAGTTTTGGTTCATCACGGTGGTGGCGAAGGTGGCCACTTCTTTTCAGTAGAGGTGACACAGATATGGCGGCAGATGCCGCAAGTGATACTTCGGTACCCCTATGCTGGGGTGGACTTCCGGGGTTTCCCGGACATGGTGTTACCTCCTAGGGAGGTTTTTGACCATCGAGGTATGTTTAATATTGGTATGCATGTTTTGGTTTATGTTTTTTTTTGAGATATCATTCCATATGTATATGATATAGATGTTGATACTATCTGTTGTTGTTGTTTTGTGCATGTGCAGATGTGGCACCCCGCGGGCACGAGGTGGAGCTGCAGAGAGCATCGGCTCATCGAGAGTCGGAGAGAGTACCGCATGGAGAGAGACGGTGGAATGAGGATGTTGCGGGGCGACCAGCTGAGCCAGAGAGGGCAGCGAGGAGGCACCCGTTTGATGACCCTGGTGCAGGACCATCACACGCTTCTCCGGCGGTGGCCGGAGTGGACTATGATGATATACGCCGTCATCTGAAGACGGTTTTATAGGACATGTCGGAGGGCATGTGAATGCACATCTAGGACGAGAGTTTCCTGGAGCAGTGTGTGGGGGTGCCGCCACCATGGCGGGCCATAGTGCGACGAGCAGCAGTGCTGGCTTCTATGACAAGTGGACGCCTGCCACTGGGGCAGGAGGGTCCTGTGAGTGGACCACCACCACCTGGAGTAGGTGGTGGTGGGCCGCCACTGCCTAAGGGAGGGGCAGGTGGTGGTGCGATAGAGGCACCATGAGTGGTGCATGATGTATATCTTGTTTTTGTTGTATATAGGTTGGTGAGCCCATTTTTGTACTGAGGTGTTGCATTGGCCTGCGAATACATGTATTTTTGTATGTAAACATTTGGATGGCCTGATGGGCCTTTATATATACATGAGTATACACATTTTGAGATCCTGATGTTGTCTACATGTTTTGAGTATGTCCATTCTATATATATGCTGTGACAGGTTTTTGTGATATGTTTATGTATGTGTAGCTTGATGTGATATATGCCAATCT
>SNQJ01S0066255.1:5858-40161 GCA_010110895.2 Picea sitchensis | reverse complement strand
ATCAATGTAGTTGTTACACAGATCTTTGATTAGGCCCAAGAACTTCACCTTCCTTGAATCAAAGAAGAAAAGATCCTTGTAAGGCCTTGTAATGTCTAGACCCATTTGGTCCATGACCACCTTGGGCATTAGATTATGGGATGCTCCTGAGTCTAACATAGAATTATGCAAAGTCATATCATGAATCTTCAAACTAACATAGAAATGAGAGACCTAATCAACGTCACTACTCTCCTCTACACATGTGCCAAACAAGATGGCAGGATGATCATCTTGTATATTTAAAGTATCATAAGTTTCTTCCATCTTGAGCATATTAATGATCTGATTTATATATTCATTATTCTTTATCAGCTCATTGAATGGAACATAGATTTTAATTTTGGCCATCTCACTTTCAAAGTTAAAGGGAAATGAGGTTTTTTCTACCTCTTTGATGACTGCCTCCTTTCTTACTTCAGGTACTTTCTTTGGAGGTTCTTCCTTCTGCTTTCCTTTCGCCACAACATCCTTTGAAACAGAGTCCTTCTTAGGCTGACTCGAATAAGGTGTATTGTTTTGAGAATCCTTGGTAGGATTTCCCTTTGGAGGATTTGCAGACACCTTTTTTCTTCGAAGATTATATTGTTTATGGAATTGCATGATGGCATTCTACAGTCCTTTCTGATAGTCTTCCTTTTCCATTGATAACCTTTCATCATTCTCCTACATGTATATATAATTTTCATCCATGAAATGATCATGTTCTTCTTTAGTTAAAAACACCTTTGTTTCATCACTATCACAACAATGCATATTGTCTTCAAAATTTTCATCAAAATTTCCATTTACATAATTGTTTTGAAAAGGAGGTATTATTTGTTGATCACCCCGGTTCCCCTGGTCTCTTTGTCTGATCTGTGGAACTGCTAGTATCCTTTGATTTCTGGGTGTATAATCAACCTGATCTCTGGCGTTAGGATTATTATCTAAGGACATCCTTTCCATGCGTTTCTCCATAGTCTTCATCATCAACTCAAATTTCTCTTCTGATGACTGTGAAGTTGAAGGTTGTTCCTTATCTTGAACCTTGTTTATATCTCTATCATAATTATATTTGATCTTTCCTGAAGCCATTAGATTTACTTCAACTTATATTGCATCACTCATCATATCATCTAGTGAATTGGATATTCTTTCTCTCAACAACAAAGAGAAGTCACTGTCAAAGGAATCAACATATCTAAGTTGAGAATCTCTAGGAGGAGGTTTTACTTCAGTAGGAATTGAGTTGTAAACTTTCATAAATCTAGCTGAAAAATCATGTACTATTTCATCAGGTGACCTCCTCATGTTTTTGTACTGAGTTAGCAACTGAAGGGAGTTTTTCTTGTCACCCCGATTTGAAAGAAAACTTGTTTCAAAGGATGAAAAATATAGGATACTTGCTGATGGGAGAGCTCTGAACCATTTTCTAACTTCACCTACGAGACTTTGTGTGAACAATCTCATTTTTTCATCTTCATAATCTACTTCTTCTAGGTCCACAAAATCATTGATCAGTCTAATTGTTTCTGGGCTGACACATTTCCTTTGTCATCATACAACTTAATCCTCTGATTATAGTCCCGGGGTAAATCATGTAACTGAGCAAGTAGGACAAGGGGGGAAAACCTAGCTGCCATGGTTGTAGGAAGAAATTGAAGTTGTTGATTTTTTTGAGTAGGAATCACAACAGGTCTAATAGAGGCAACTAAAATTAAATCTTGGAACCTCTTCTCATCAAAGATGATTTCATTCAAAATGGATTCAAATCTAGTTCTGAACAGAGTTTGCTCAAATTTCAAATCAAAATCAAGGTCTTCAATACTTTTTACTCCATCTTAGGGTAAAGATAGATTTTTGTCCAGACAAAAAAATGGGCTTATTGGCCTTTCTTTTCTCTTGTGTACAAATTTCTCAGAATCATACACAGGGATTATTTCCTTTGGGTCTGGATTTCTTCTGGTATGAATTCTCTTAGGAGCCAGGGTTTATTGTTGAAACTAATTTATGCTACTGATCTCTTTATAATGGAGTCACCATGGTAGATTTAGTTTTAGCCAATAAGGTGTTTGATTCAATGTCACCATCAGGAATCAAATCTGAAGCTTTAATTCATTCTTCTCCCATGGAAAATATTCAATTTCGTCCCCGACAACGACGCCAAAATGTTAACACTCTGTAAATTTGTTCGACTGATAAAAAAAATGACATAGGTAACCTACAAACCACTTTAGAGTTGGGTTCTATCCTACTCAGCTAAGAGAGGGATCTCTCCTGTCACTTGGTCTTTAATAGATGAGTTTTCTTTAACAAGTCACTGGCTAGGTTTTGTTGCTTTGAAGGGTTTTTTTATAATTTTGTTTTCAAGGAAGGGGAGGGACACTTAGGGCCATGGAGTCAAACTTTTGAAAATGAATGGAAGTAATGACTGGTCAGTAGAACTCTCCAAAGGATAAAGGATAAATGAAGTGATGAATCTGAGTTATAAATTGTAATTTGCAGAGTGTAATAAGAAAGGAAAAAGATATAACTGTATCAGAGCATTAAATAAAATGAGTTCTGACTTAGTTAGGAAGAACTCAACACAATTTAAATTGGTTAAGACGAGAGCATCACAAGATGAGTTATGGGCCTTTAACTATGCAATTTAAACAGAAGATAGTGAAAATGAAATCAAGAACACAGGAAATACATACAAAGAAAGAAGACAAATATTAGACCACCACCATTAGAATCTTTTCATGTAGATTTCAACACATCTGCAAGTGCATTCTATTCAGCTTCATAAAATTACATTCAAGTCAAGAAAATTGTGCCCTTGCACTTCTACCAACCCTTAATGCATTTGGAACTCCTAATATTTATACAAGCCGAGTTCCTTCAGTTTGAAACTGATTACAATGATTACAAAGAAACGTTTCAGTATTGAAACCGATTATAATGATTATAAAGAAACGTTTTGGTTTTGAAACTGATTTCAATGATAAGCAAGAAAAATTTCTTGATACAGAGTCTGGCTCCTCTGGCGTTTCAGTCCCTTTCTTCACCACTTGTTCTGCTTTGGTCTTCCACATGATCTACCATCTTTAGTGACATCTGGACATCATCTACTAGGCCCTGGAACACTACATTTTATCTTACCCAACCTGATTATTTCCTTCCATTGCAAGTCAGAAGGAATATCATAATATGTCATTTTCTTTATCAAAATATCCACTTCAATGCAGGAATCATATGACATGACCGACAGTTCAAGCTTGATTTCTTTGAACTAATTCAAAATTTCAAAGTCTGTAATCAGATGCTCAACTAATGTAGCTCCTTTCATATTTTCCTCCAAGTTTTCGAACTTAGAATGATCCATTCTGCACTGAGTCAAACAAGCATTGTATTCTTCCTGATCATACAAGTTTCCTTTTCCATCCCAAAATCGTGGAATTCCTTTGGTAAACAATTCCTCAAATAAATCTTTGAACTCAAGCACACTCTGTTCCATATGTGTTGCCTTAGTTTGGACTGATTTGAATAGGTTATGTTTAGCAATAACCCTCCTGGACCAGATAATTAATGTAGTTCTGTCTTTAACCCCAATAGTCTACATTAGGAACATCGTTGAGTAGATTTATAGCGTTCTGGGCCCATTCAGATGGTTTCTTTGCTAAAGTTTCATTCACAACAGTGAATTTATATCTAGTTGTGATGGCTATGCCATCTTTATCATTAATCAAATTCAAATATGATTTGAACTTGTAAGCTTCAACAACTATAGATTCCTAGATGATATGATTGGCCCCCTGTAATAGACCTTTTCCTCTTAACCTCATTTTCAATTTGTTTATTCTTTCTTGCAAGACTTCATTCTCTTTTTGAAATTGAGATATCTTTTCATCCTTTGCCTGCAATGCTTGCTTCAATTTCTCTATGTTTCCTTTCATCCCTTTGATTTCTCCTTCTTTCAAGCTAACTTGTGAAATATCCTAGACAAGTCCTTCAATGTTTGACCCAACTTCTGTAGTAGGAGCGGAAACCACATCCTTGTTTGGAAATTATGTCTGCTCTTGTGACCATTTCACCTTTTCTTGTTAAGCTATCCTTGTAGCCTAGTGTCTCTTGACGAAGTGTTTCCTTTTCATGTTCTAGAGAAACCAATTATGTGTTTTGTGGATGCTCTGTAGAAGGAATTTTCAATTTCTTCTTCAAACTTTGAATCAATTTGTCTTTCTCATCCAATGAATATTTCAACCCTTAGGGGACTTTAGATTCCAACCTCTTGACCTGAGTCTGCCAAGCTCTGCTAGATGCCTCTTCCTGCTTCAACCGTCCTTCCAATTTTATTGCATAAGATGATAGTTTTGAATTCTTCAAGATTAACCTCAGGTAATCAAAGTATATCATGTCACTAGTGTGTTTTTGGAATTTGACCATGTCTGTAGCACTTATGTTATCATATTTTATCTTTATTTCAGATACTTTGTCTTCATATACAACTGTAATATTAAAAATCTTCTTTTCAACATCCCTTACTGTGAGCAAAGAATATTTATGATGAGATATATTTTCCACTTCAGGGACTAAATCCCTCATCTCACCTAGAGCTATATTACCCTTCTCAGCATACTATTTTTCCAAATATCTTCTAGACTAATAAGCTAACTCAGATGTTTTGAAAATATATTTCTTACGACTAAAGATTCTAGAGATTCCTTCACTTTGGAGTTTAATTTCTTTTTCAAATTCTACAGTGCTATTACCACTTTCCACCATATCTAGATTAGTTTGGTATCTGGACTCTTTTCCTCTTCTAAATCCACAATCTGTGCAGACTGTGTAACTTTCATCTTCTTTGGGGAAGTTTGTTGGTCACTGATGTTCATGGCCTCTGAACTGCTTCTGTTCTTGTAAACACTTGTCTTAGGAACTTTGATTATCAGTTTCTGAGGAGCTTTTTGTGTTTTAATTTGTTGCAGGGTTTCCTCTGCTTGTTTCATTTTCATTGGTTGCAATATTGCTTCCATATCAACACAAACTTCTAGATTTTCCATCTTATCAAAACCCTCAACCTGTTCATTCTCATAAGGTGCATGTTTGTTCATCAGTCTTCTCTTGGATATGATTTGATGTGGATCATACCTTCTTCCCTATAACTGTGCAAAACCAAACTCTTTGAGCTTTGATCGAACTTGAGATAAACATGATCTGGATTTGACAATGAAGGGGACAATGATAAAAGGGAACTTAAGGTTGGAGGCTTTGTGCAACTTAATGAAATGTTTTGTCTTAGATATAATTATCTACCTGATGAATTCAAGGGAAAAGACTCTATGAGTCAGAAAAATAGGCAATAGGTAAGGGGATTGATGACAACCATAAACCCATATTACTGTTGAGTGCATGAATATTTCCTAATCCCCCCCTCTATTCTCTAGATTTGGTTGTAGATAGCCAGCCTCTCATGTCATCCAAAACTCTAGGTAGGCTGGTATTGAAAATCAAACTATAAACTTTGGACATGCCTTTGTTGATGAACATAAGTAATGTAATCCTTTTACATTCATTTGACACAAATGTTTCTTCAGGAAATTCCCTCTTGTTGGTTTTCAGTAAAATTCTCAATAGATAGGTGTAGTATCTGAAATGTCTTAGGGAGAGAAAATTCACTAGTTGTTTATTGATATTATCAACTAGGAATTGGTCAAAGCTAATACAGACTGACGGACCAAAATTTGACTTTAAAAAGGTCAAAATGAAATCGATCATGACTTCAACCACATATTTTTCATTGTCTAGACCTGAAACTTGACTCAATAGGGAGAAGACCCATTGGGATTCGATAACCATTATATTTACATTCGTCGACAAAGACAGACCTTTTGAAAAAATTTCAGGTTTGACAATTGTCTGTAAAAACAGATCTCGGACCTTTGATGGTCATTTTCTATATACCCTAATCAACTTCTATTCATTGAAAGGTTCATAAATTGCAGAAAAAAGACTCTGGTATACTGAGGGACTCTCGAATTGACAAACTCTCTACCATACACAAGACGTCATACCCTCGTTTATTCACAACGACTCTTTATTCATGGGAATATTGTTTGACGCACCAACCTATGAATTTGAGAAATGAGAAAGCGATTTCGATAGCATAAGGGAAAATGGTGGCCTGGATGACTTCTTGGAATGGTATACATCTTCCTACTTTATCGGACATGTTTCTTCTGGACACAGAGATAGGATAAATAGTGATTTAGACATAAAAAAAAATTGTGTCTCGGTCAATTAGGGCTTCTTCATTTGCCACAGGATCTTGTTCTGTTATTGAGTTTATGATGGGATCCATGGTTGTGATGAAGAATACCTGGAAACAAGAGGAATTGGCATGCAATTGGCGTATTATTGAGCTGCAGGTGGAAGAAAGTGGTCGCACCAAGGTTCTAATGGTCCAACGTTCAAAATAATAATCAAAATAAAATAAATGCCTAAATTCCCTTTTATACTTTTCCATTTTTCGGGGGCGTGAGAAAGTGTTTTGAGAAAACTTGCTTTTCGCCCCGAAATGCTCCTGGTGATGCCATGTATCTCCGAATGAAAACTATGGTTTAAATTTTAGGACCGCCCTTCAAAATTAAACCCCGCATAGCTTCACCCCCTGAAATCATTCTCGTCCGTTGATCTTGAGAACTCACGATCCACAATATTTCGGACCCAATCAGCTTAGCACTCCTACCAGATTTATCCTTTTTCTGCCATATCTAGCCCCTTTCCTAGTTTATCAGGATTCCAACTCGGTTTAGCGTTCCTTTAGATTATGAAATCTTGATTTCACAAAATAAAAATTTAATGGTGACTAACATCTCCATTCAAAAATCATATACCATATGTGTATGCCAACTCTACAATGCAACAATGAAACCATAAAACTCATGTCATGCGAATTTCATAACAAGTTTGATACCATATCCCATGTCAACTCTCATAACCATGCATTATATCAACCTCAATTGCCATTCACTCATTTCCATCGATCATATCATTTCACTATTATACCTTATGAAATCAGCATGTATACTCATATGAATAAGCCAAGACTTACGTGTTTGTATATATTCAAGCATATGCCATTCAATTACATGTCATATATGTTGTGCTATGTAAAACCCAAGGTTTGTACCATTTTCATTTTCAAATCAATGAAACCTCTAACTTTTTTCTATCAATGCTTATATCCATTAATATAGGTCACGGTCCATACCTCTTGTGTTCCTTATAAAACCTAAGTGACCATATCTTTATAATATTAAATATTTACCATATACCATTGTATATGTATGTATATATAACCATGGTTTCTTGATGTATTGTCACATAAAAAGGCATATTGATGCTCCATGCCACATAAGCTATCAAATTAATAAACTTAATACACAATGAAGGTCATATATTAAAAGGAAATTTGATTTTCAATATGGATATAATCATACGGATAAAACATAACATGTTTTTTGTAGATTTCATAGGCACCATACTTAATAATATCATGATGTTGGGTAGTAAAAAAAGTTTCAATACTGACATAAACATTTTACATCATCTAAACATGTCAAGCATCACATAAAACACCATAATACCATTGATATGAATATATGCAAACGTGTTGAGGAAAATGTTTGAAAATAGCCCTTTATATGGTTTCTTCTAGGGGATCCCACCTTTTATTATTATGTTATAATTATATAGATAAGAATTGAAATAATTTGTAGTCTTATAATAAGAGGTGATAATATTTTGAGTCAACAAAAAAAATATACTTCTTCTTAATGGAATAAAAGTTAAAGTCACTGTTGAACTGGAGGATGTTGGATCACTGAAAGGGGGTGGGGGGTGAATCAATAATGAGAAATTATAGTAGTTTTAATCACAGTTTATTCTTCAACAATATTCAATAGTTTATCATTATCATTCAATATATCATAAGTAGTATAATCATGAACAACATCGTAGTACACCATAATTTACGTGGAAACCCAAATGGGAGAAAACCAATAAATTCTTTTCTTATATATCAAAAGAATACATTCATTGGAAGCACCAAATTCCGATTTTCAAGCTACAACTGGAAGGAAGCTCCAAACCCCTATTCTTAAGCTCCAACCTAAAGGAAGCTACAACTCCCTGAATTATCTGGCTCCAACCAATAGGATGCTACAACCTCCTATGTTCTCCAGCTACAATCACCTATCATTGCCCCGCCCTACCGCCCTGGAGTATAAGTGTAGACCAATTGTCTCTATCAAAAAATATTCCAGTGATACTACCATTGTCTATGTCACTCTATCTCTGTCACTATCACTATGTCACTGTCACTGTCACTTTCTCATCAACCTGTATTTGCTCATAAAACAACTAACAATTGTACCATACCATGCATCAAATGTATACCAACATATATACTATCTCATGCATCAATCATGCATCAATCATGAACTAAAGATACATCAACAAGAATGGTGAATCATGAACTATAGAATCAACCATGTGTAACCTGTACCATATACCATAGCATCAACCACATGTATATCTGAACCATATCATCAATGAAGTATCCCAAAGAACCAATACATGTCCCTCATGCATATGTTGTAATATCCCAAGGCTGAGCCCTGATTGTGATTATGAATGTAACATGTTTTGTATCCTGGTGAGCCAAGTAATTATAATCTGGTAGACTTATGTTTTTATTAGGCCAGAGAGCCTAGATGTTAAAGGCCAGGATCCTATTCTGTACATGTAAATATTCATATTATTAATATAACAACATTGTTGCGTGTAGACTGACCATGGAGAAAGAGTTATGGGGGACTAAGCTCCACTAGGATGGGTAAGGGAAGGGGGATGGGAGGCTAGGAGAAAGGGGCTAAGATTGAGGGCTTAACCCAAGGGAATATTATAATGTATTTTCTGAAAATAAAAAGTTGGGAAATAAACCCTGATATCCTGAGTTCCTTTGGGAAAAGGGAATGAACTCGAAGTGGAAAGAGAAGAGCTCCCAAGAGAGCCATGTGTCAACCTGGGCGCATGTAGTTTTATGGGGGGACATCTATCATTGTGGGGGTTGGCTCGCCATTCTCTCCATGCTCCCCACTCATGTAGGTATAGAGACTGAGCATTCACACAAACAACCATTTTTATCCCTCCTTCGTTGACCTTTGCAACCTCTGAAACCTGTACACACCTCTAAGCACGTACGTACCTCTAGACCCTGTCGGTATTCAGCCATATCCTATGCATTTCTAAAATGAACAAAATACCTGTACCTTAGCCAAATTCTGAAGGGGTTCACCAGAGCTACTATTGGTTCTCTGAGAGTAGGAGTGAAGAAGCGGGTTGTTAGGCCCGTCGATAGAAGAGGTAGGTTTTAAGGCCCGTAAGCAACTATCTCTAGGTGAGAGAGTGTGTTGAGGAAGTGATTTCTCCTGGAGGGATTCTAGTAGCAGCTATAGAGCTCTGAGAATTCCTGATCCGACCTGTTAGTGAAGCCCCAGAAAGGAAGGTGAAGCAACCGATGGATTGTGGGATAGTGAAGGTGTATAATATTCGGGTGGGAAAGGCATGTGGGGAATGCGAGTATGTGAGATGTGGGTGTAAGTGGCTCCTTGGAGGAAATACTTCTTGTTGTACTATGAAAATTCCTATTGTCCCTCCCTAGCCTAGGAATCCCTTTCTTGGTGGAGTTTAGTCCCATCTCGGGGGTGACCCACTCCTGAGAGTGATGAGCATCATGGTCTAAGGCTGGGAGGTTCGTGTAAGGTCTGCACACAGTTGTTGTACTTCAATTAAGAGATAAGTATCTTTTATGTGCTTAATGGTTAAATGATGTATTTAAATTCATGTCTGTGATTCTTGTAATAATATCATGTGTTTCATTGCATGTATGTTTCCATATTATCTCTTTCATTTCCTGTTAATTGTATATGTGAATATTTCCACAAAAGAGCTATTTTTGATTTAGCGTGCCCCTACCTACTGGTGGTTCGGCCAGGGATGTTACAAATTGGTATCAGAGAAAACATATGTTTACTTAGTGATGATGCCCAACCTATTGGTGGCTGGGGATGTTACAAAATGGTATTAGAGAAAAAAATATGTTTACCCAGTGATGATGTCCGACTTGTTGGTGGTTGGGGACATTAAAAAATGGTATCAGAGCCCATGGTTTCAACACTAAGCCTGGATGGTTCGTGTAAGTGGTTAATGAAACAAATTTTTTAGAGTGAATTGATGTCAAAATGAATAAAATATGAGTTACGAGCGCCCCTGGGTGTCAATAGAATACCTTGGCCGTGTTATGAAGCTCAAGAGGTATAATGGTTTATGGATTGGAAATAGAGAAAGAAGTCACAAAAATCGTTGTGTTGGGCCACAAGGTTGGAATTGGGGCGTAGGATATGTGCGGGGGGGAAAGGCCAACTTTTCCAGCCGTCAGATCTAGAAAAAGGTGCATGAGAGTTAACCTCCAAGTCTTTCAGACTTCATGAATTTGGTGAACTTTATGTGTTATATAGCAAAGGGGACCGAAGCCCGAAGTTCTGAAGTCCCGGAGGGGATCTACACTGTAGATCCGGGGAGAATTGTTTACCCTTGGATTTGACCAAGGATATATCATAGTCGTTAGATTAAGCCAAGAGCAGAAGGTAAGGCACAATGGTGAAAAAAAAATCTCAGTCGTCAGATCTATGCACAAGTGGTTGTGAGCCGTAGATATCACAATCATTCAAGAATTTTTCATTCGGGAGAAGCAAGGTTAGATAGAGTGAAAACTCCCAAAGTCTAGAGTTAATCTATACTGTTCGTCAAAAGAAACAGATGTCGACAGATTGGCTTGTTTGGGAATTCGATATTCAGGAGAAACAAGGTGTGATAGAGTGAAAAACCCTGAAGTCCCGAAGTCTAGAGTTCATTCAGACCGTTCATAAAAGGAGACGTGTTTCATGAGATCAACTTATTCAGAGTTCTGCATTCAGGAGAATTGGAGTGTGCAAGTGTAAAATCTTCCTAACCCTGAAGTTCCGAAGTGACGTGGCCTGCTAACGTCACCAAGGATGACGTGGACACATGGGATGTGTGCCACGCGTCAATGAGTTAAGAACCTTTGGAAGATAGAAATTCTAGTTAGAATGTGACACGTGACACCCCTCATATTGGGCCACGTGTTCGCTTCTAGTATTTTTCCACGTGTCACTCCTCTCGAGCATGGGTAGTGGGGCCCTGATGAATACATAAAGTATTTAAAACCTTGGTGAAGAATTTAACTAGACCGGACCCACGATAACTTGACCCCAGTAGACGCGTGGCACTAGAAGTTTGGAGACTTGGTACTTCAGAGGAAAGGTGTTACAGTTGGCATTGAGTAGAGAACTCCCGAAGGCCCGAGTTGATATCAACCGTTGGTCACAGGGGACCCGTGGCGTCAAATCCCAAGGTCTGGAGACTTGACACTCTAGAAGAAATGGTTCATGATTGAGTAGGAGGAAGAAATACCCGAATTCCCGTAGTGTCAAAGTGACGTGGCGTGATGATGTCACCAGGGGTGACATGGAAGTATTCAAAGATTCGCGGTTTTGGATTTTTTAGGTGTGCAGATGTGAAAATAAATGAATGTGATGTGGAATGATGACGTCACCTGGGTGACATGGATCTCCCCTAGGCATGCCAGGTTTCATATGACTTTGTGCTTGGCAAGAATTGCAGCAGTCCGGAGACTTGGCACTCCGGGAGGATTGAGAGTATGGACAACCTAGAACTCCCGAAGCCCAAAGTTCCGTAGTAAATATCAGTTGTTGGATGCTGGGGAGATGAGGAACATTTATCCACCCCACTTCGCGAATTGACCAATGCGGCATCGTGGGAGATTTTTTTGTGATGTTCTTTGGAAATTGTTGAAGCCTGGAGTCTTGGAGCTCCTATCCACCGTAGAACTAAATAAGGAGCGTGGACCGTAGATCCACCATCCTTCATGAGTTCACCAGTTCAATTTTCTGTGATGTTTGTGATGTGTGAAAAGGGAAACCTCCAAAGCTCTGGAGCCCTGAAGTTTCAAGGCTCTGGATAAGCGCCCAACTATTAGAACTTGGTCATAGTCGTGGTCACATGCGAATTAAGGGTTGAAGAAAAAGGGGCTAGCGCCCGAAAGTGAATTGTAGAACATAACAGGGCTCAGAGATAAAGCCATGGGGATTCTTGATTGACCAAAGACCCATAGAAAATGGAGTCTGATATTATTTTGTTGAATCAAATTGTTTAAATTATTTTGGAAAATTATTAAGTCTAATACCCTGACAAAATTTGGTTGACTGCACATTTTGCAGAGTTAACAATTGTCAGAACAAAACCAAATTGTTACATAGTGAAGAGAAATGGAAGAGGCACATGACGATTACAATATGGAGGATGAAGTTAGACGAATGGATGTCCATTTGGGATTTGAAGGAACAAACTCCAATGGACATGGAGAAGAAATAGATAAAGACATGAGAATGATTGAAATCACTAAAAATTTGCAAAAAAATGTCCAAATTCACCAGGAAGATAACAAAAGGCTTAAGAAATCCAAGCGACAACAAGAAGACTTCAATATGAATTTGATGTAGCACCTGGAAAGAATTGAAAATAAGTTGGATAAGGAAAGTGGATCCAACAAATCAGGGAGCCACAGGTCCCCTGATGAGGAAAGAAGAGAAATAAGTGGTAACATACATCACTAGAACTCCCAAAGGAATTCCAAAAGGAGGCCACACAGTAGTTCAAGTCCATCTCCTACCAAAAATATTAGGAGATATGAAGTGGATGAACTGAAGGGTGAAATAAATAATATCAAACCTCCTACTTTTGATGGAGAGAACCAGAAATATGAAGAGTCTGAGACATGGCTACTTGGCATGAGGAAATATTTCCAATTGCATAATTATTCCTCTCAGGAAGAAGGAAGAATTGCAATCTATCATCTGAAAGGAAAGGCATCCATGTGGTGGGATCAACTTGTGCAAGTGTAGTACATCAGAGAGACGGATGTCACATGGAAGGAATTTAAGAAACATTTTGAAAAGAAGTACTTAACCAAGAGATACTATGACAAGAAGATGAAAGAGTTATTTGAACTTAAATTGGGCAGCATGACTATAGATGAATATGAAAGGAGATTTCTAGAGTTGTTGAAGTATGCCCCTTTCATTAAGGATGAGACAGTAAAGATCCAGAGATATCTGAGTGGGCTTCCATATTTTATCAGTGAAAAAATCCAATATGATGATCCTAAAATTATGGAAGAAACCATAAGGAAGGAAAAATGTTTATATGATCAAGATAGGGGAAAGCCTACTTTCCAAAGAACTTGGGAATACAAGAGGAATTTGAAGAAGGAGCAGAGGAATAAGGGGAGCAAGCCACCATTTTTTAGAAATAGTCCTCAAGGACAACCAATTTTGAGGGAGCCCCAGATGGTTGAAGTAGGTGGGATAAGGTCAAGGGAGACACCTATGAAATGTTGGGGTTGTAATGGAGATCATAAGTATAGATATTTACCTCACAAAAAGGACAAGGTGATATTTGTTCATAATGTTCAACAAGTAGAAACAGTGGAGGACATGGGAAGAAGAGTACTAAGGATCTATGTAGCCCTGGAAAACAAGCAAGTTGAGTTTCAATCACACATGATTGAAGTCAAAGATATGATCAATAACCATGCCTTTACTATTTTAATTGATTCGGGGGCTAGTCATAGCTATATATATCCTAAGGTAGTGGAAATATTTCAATTACAAAGAAGCAAGCATGGGAAATCTTGGATGGTGCAGATGGCTACATGAGCCAAGAGAAAGGTTGTTAAGTTGGTTAAATCATGTCCAATGGGCATGAATGGACTGAGTACCAAGGAAGATTTGAACATCTTGCCTTTGGGATCATATGATTGCCTAAGTATGGATTGGTTGGACCAACACCATGAAATATTAGACTGTCATAACAAGGCATTCACTTGCTTGGATGAGGAAGGAAAGAAGAGAGAAGTCCAAGGAATTTCCAGGGCAGTTACTGTCTGAGAAATCTCAACAATGGAGCTAAAGAAGTGTTACAGGAAGGGTTGCCAAATATTTGCAACCCATTTGGATGAAGCATGTAAGGATAAGGTGCCAAAATTGGAGGATCATGTAGTCCTGAAATATTTTGAAGATGTGTTCAAGGAGATACTAGGGCCACCTCCAAAGAGAGATATTGATTTCTCTATAAATTTGATGTCTGGGAAATCTCCAATATCAAAGACTCCCTACCAGATGAGCACACCAGAACTGAAATAACTGCAAATGAAACTTCAATAACTTTTAAAGAAGGTGTACATATGCCCAAGTGTGTCACCTTGGGGTGCCCCAATGTTATTTGTGAAGAAAAAATTTGGGACCCTAAGATTGTGCATTGACTTCAGACAGTTAAATAAAGTAAATATAAAGAACAAGTATCCTCTACCAAGGATCGATGATATCTTCGATCAGTTGAAGGATGAAATGATATTTTCAAAGATAGATATTAGGTCGGGATACCATCAGGTAAGAATTAAAGATGAAGACATCATCAATACCGCCTTCAGGGAAAGGTATGGTCATTATGAGTTCACAGTGGTGCCATTTGGGTTATCAAATGCACCAGTTGATTTCATGTGCTTAATGAATGGTGTTTTCCGAGAATATTTAGACAAGTTTGTCATTGTATTTTTGGATGACATCCTTGTATATTCCAAGACAGAGGAAGAGCATGAGCATCACTTGAGGATGGTGTTACAGGTGATAAGAGAGCACCAATTGTTTGCAAATTTGAGCAAGTGCTCATTTTTTCAAAATCAAATCCAATGTTTTGGACATATAATATTTGAAGAGGGAATAGTATTAGACCCTGAAAATATTGAATCCATTAAAGGGTGGGAAACACCTAAGAATGTGACATAAGTTAGACCCTTCATGGGTCTAGCTGGATACTATAGGAGATTCATTGCAGGATTTTCGAGGATTTCTCATTCAATCACTTCCTTGAAAAGAAAAGGGGTAAAGTTTCAATGGACAGAAGAATGTGAAAATAGATTCCAACAATTGAAGCAGTTGTTAACCAGTGCTCCAATTCTGAAGATTGCAGATGCAAATGAAGAATTTTTGGTTTGCACAGATGCATGCAAAGAAGGACTGGGTGGAGTCGTCAACCAGAATGGGTTTGTGATATGTTTTGAATCCAAGAAATTGAAAGAGCATGAAAGGCTCTACGCTACTCATGATTTGGAGCTGGCAGCCATAGTGCACTCTTTTTTGAAATGGAGACACTACCTCATGGGAAAGAGGTTTGAGCTAAGAACATACCATAATGGTATGAAATATTTGTTTGATCAACCTAATTTAAATTCTAGGCAGAGCAGATGGTTGGGATTCTTCTATGAGAATGACTTTGATATCAAGCACATCAAAGGAAAGGAGAAAAAAGTGGACGATGCACTCATTAGGAGAGTGCATGAACTACATTCTACAACCATGAGCATGTATCAAACCAATCTTAAAGACAAAATTTTGGAGGCTGAAAAATAAGATACGCAGTACATGGAAATAGTAACAAAGTTACAACAAGGTAAGATGCTACAAAAAATAGAAGATTATAGATTGGAAGTTGATGGAATAATCTTGTACATGAACAAAATTTGTGTACCTAGTTCTCACGAATTGAGGAGTATGATCTTGAAAGAGATGCATAATGTGCCTTATGTTGGGCACACTGGATATCATAAAATAGTGGCAGTAGTCATGAACCATTACTACTGGCTAGGCATGAAGAAAGAAATTGTAGAATACATAGCTAGATGTATGGAGTGTCAAAGGGTCAAAGCTGAGCATAGACACCCATCTGGGTTGCTACAACCATTACCCATTCTTGAGTGGAAGTGGGAAGTGGTGACAATGGATTTCATCACAGGATTACCCAGAACAAACAAGCAACATGATTCCATCATGGTGGTGGTGGATAAGCTTACAAAGGGTGCCCATTTTATTCCCTTGAAGACTACTCACATGAAATCTAATGTTGATGATATTTATATGAGGGAAATAACACGATTGCACGATATTCCCAAGACAATTGTGTTTGACAGAGACCCAAAATTTACCTCAATTTTTTGGAGAGGATTATTTAAGGGGTTCAGAACGAACCTGAACTTCAACACAACTTATCATCCTGAATCCGATGGACAAACAAAAAAAGTAAATCAAGTGATAGAATATTTGTTAAGAATGTATGTGATGGAAAAACCATCTAGATGGGAAGAATACCTACACTTGGTAGATTTTGGTTACAACAATGGGTACCAAGCATCACTGAAGATGAGCCTATATGACGATTTTATGGAAGAAAGTGCAACACACAAATAAGCTAGGACAAACCAACTGATAGAGAAATAATTTGGCCAGAGTTCCTCATGCAAATTGAAGAGAAATTGTTAAAGATTAAGCAGAATTTGAAGGCTACCCAAGACAGGCAGAAAATCTATCCTAACAAAGGTAGAACCCATAGGGAGTTTAAAGTGGGTGATCATGTTTTCTTGAAGGTGAAATCCAACAAAAGTTCCCTAAAGCTCGAAAACTGTTCCAAGTTGGCAGCCAGATATTGTGGACTGTTTGAAATTCTAGAAAGGATTGGACCAGTAGCTTATATGATTGCATTTACTACATACATGACTATTCATAACGTATTTGATGTCTCATTTCTTAAAAAATATGTACCTGACGCTGGTCATGTGATTGATTGGAATGTGATTCAGGTGCAGCAAGAAAGCACTCTACAAGTGCATCTGGTGTGCATACTAGACCAGAAAATAAAGAAGCTCCAGAATTGAGCCATAAGTCTTGTAAAGGTCCAGTGGACTTGGTACGATTTTGAGGACACAACATGGGAGCATGAAGATGCTATGCAGGCAGAATACCTGAATCTTTTGAATATTTTGAAAATCTTGTCGATGTTGTGTAAATGAGTTGCATTGAGGACAATGAAAAAATAAGGGGAGGGGATTGTAATATCCCAAGGCCGAGCCCCGATTATGATTATGAATGTAACATGTTTTGTAGGATGGTGAGCCAAGTAATTATAAGTTGGTAGGATTATTTGTTTATTAGGCTGGAGAGCCTAGATGTTAAAGGCCAGGAGACTATTCTGTAATGTAAATATTCATATTATTAATATAACAACATCATTGCATGTAGATCGAACACAAAGAAAGCGTTATGAGGGACTAAGCTCCACTAGGAAGGGTAAGGGAAGGGGGATGAGAGGCTAGGAGAAAGGGGATAAGATTTTACCATTGGATTTGACCAAGGATAGATCAGAGTCGTTAGATTAAGCCAAGAGAATAAGGTAAGGCACAACGGTGAAAAAAAGATCTCAGTCGTCAGATTTGCGCACGGGTGGTTGTGAGTCGTAGATCTCACAGTCATTCAGGAATTTGACATTCAGGAGAAACAAGGTGTGATAGAGTGAAAAATCCCGAAGTCCCGAAGTTTGGAGTTAATCCAGACTGTTCATCAAAAGAAACAGGTATCGACAGATTGGCTTGTTCAGGAATTCAGATTTCGGGAGAAATAAGGTGTGATAGAGTGAAAAAAATCAAAGTTCTAAAGTCTGGAGTTCATCCAGACCATTCATAAAAGGAGATGAGTGTCAGAATATTAGCTTATTCGAAGTTCGACGTTCAAGAGAATTGGAGTGTGCAAGTGTAAAATCTTCTGAAGCCTGAAGTCTTGAAGTGACGTGGCCTGTTGACATCACCAGGGATGGCGTGGACACATGGGATGTGTGCCACATGTTAGTGATTTAAGAACCTTTAGAAGATAGAAATTCCAGTTAGAACATGACACGTGACACCCGTCATATTTGGCCACGTGTCTTCTTCTAGTATTTCACCACATGAAACTCAACTCAAGCATGGGTAGTGGGGCCCTGATGAATACATAAAGTAGTTAAAACCTTGGTGAAGAATTTAAATAGACCAGACCCATGATAACTTTACGCCAATATATGTGTGGCACCGGATCATGAAGTCCAGAGACTTGGTACTCTAGAGGGAAGGTGTTACAGTTAGCATTGAGTAGAGAACTCCCGAAGGCCAGATTTAATCTCAACCATTGGTCACAGGGGATGCATGGTGTCAGATTCCAAGGTCTAGAGACTTGAAACTCCAAAATAAATGGTTCATGATTGAGTGGGAGGAAGAAATCCCTGAAGTACTATAGTGTTGAAGTGACGTGATGTGATGATGTCACCGGGGTGACGTGGAAGTATTTGAAGATTCGTAGTTCAAGAAATCCTCTGAAGTCTCGGAACCCCAAAGCTCTGAAGTCCTGGGGCCAGGTAGTCCCAAAGAAACGAATGTGACATGGTATGATGACATCCCCTAGGTGACGTGGATCTCCCCTAGGCATGCCAGGTGTCATATGAATTTTTACTTAGAAACAACTACATCAGTTCAGATACTTGGTACTCCAGAAGGATTGAGAGTATGGACAACCTGAAATTCCTAAAGCCCAGAGTTTCATAGTAAATATCATCTGTTAGATGATGGGGAGTCGAGGACCGTTGATCCACCCCACTTCGCGAGTTCTCTAATGCGTCACTTTGGGAGATTTGTTGTGATTTTCTTTAGAAACCACCGAAGCTCGATGTCCCAGAGATCCTATCCAACATAGACCTGAACAGGGAATGTGGACCGTAGATCCACTGTCCTTCGTGAGTTCGGCAATTCAATGTTCTGTGATGTTTGTGATGTGTGAAGAGGGAAACCTCTAAATCTCTGAAGCCCCGAATTTTCAAGGATATGGATAAGCGCCCAACTATTAGCACTTGTTCACAGTCCTGGTCACATGCGAGTTAAGGGATGAAGAAAAAGGGGCTAGCGCCCGAAAGTGAATTCTAGAATAGAACAGGGCTCAGAGATAGAACCGTGGGGATTCTTGATCGACCAAAGACCTGCAAAAAATGGAGTCTGATATTCTTTTGTTGAATCATATTGTTTAATTTATTCTGGAAAATTATTAAGTCTAATAGCCTCACAAAATTCGGTTGACTGCACTTTGCAGAGTTAACAATTGTCAGAACCAAACCAAATTGTTACATAGTGTAGAGAAATGGAAGAGGCACAGGACGCTTACAATATGGAGGATGAAGTTAGAGGAATGTATGTTCATTTGGGAGTTGAAGGAACAAACTCCAATGGTCATGGAGAAGAAATAGATAAAGACATGAGCATGATGAAAATCATTAAAAATTTGCAAAAATATGTCCAAATTCACCAGGCAGACAAGGAAAGGCTTAAGAAAGCCAAGTGAAAATAGAAAGACTTCAATATGAAGTTGATGCGGAGCGTGGAAAGAATTGAAAAGAAGTTGGATAAGGAAAGTGGATCCAACAAATCAGGAAGCCACAAGTCTCTCGATGAGGAAAGAAGAGAAAGAAGTGGTAACAGACATCACCAACACTCCAAAAGGCATTCCAAAAGGAGGCCACACAATAGTTCACGTCCATCTCCTACTAGAAATCATAGGAGATCTGAAGTGGATGAACTGAAGGGTGAACTGAATAAGATCAAACCTCCTACTTTTGATGGAGAGAACCAGAAATATGAAGAGGCTGAGACATGGCTACTTGGCATGAGGAAATATTTCCAATTGCATAATTATTCCTCTCATGCAGAAGGAAGAATTACAATCTATCAGCTGAAAGGAAAGACATCCATGTGGTGGGATCACCTTGTGCAAGTGCAATACATCAGAGAGAAGCATGTCATATGTAAGGAATTCAAGAAACATTTTGAAAGGAAGTAATTAACCAAGAGATATTATGACAAGAAGATGAAAGAGTTCTTTGAACTTAAATTGGGAAGCATGACTACAGATGAATATGAAAGGATATTTCTAGAGATGTTGAAGTATGTTCCTTTCATTAAGGATGAGACAGTCAAGATCCAGATAAATCTGAGTGGGCTTCCATATTTGATGATCCAGTATGATGATCCTAAAACAATGGAAGAAACCATAATAAAGGAAAAATGTTTATATGATCAGCATAGAGGAAAGCCTACTTTCCAAAGAGCCTGGGAAGACAAGAGGGAGTTTAAGAAGTAGCAGAGGTAGAAGGGGAGCAAGCCACCATTTTTCAGAAATAGTCGTCAAGGACAACTAGTTTTGAGGGAGCCTAGGATGGCTGAAGTAGGTGGGTAAAGGCCAAGGAAGACACCTATGCAATGTTGGAGTTGTAATGGAGATCATAAGTATATATATTTCCCTCACATAAAGGACAAGGTGAGAGTTGTTCACAATGTTCAACAAGCATTAATAGTGGAGGACATGGGAAAAAGAGTACCAAGGATCTATGCAGACATGGACAACAAGCAATATGAGTTTCAATCACACATGATTGAATTCGAAGGTATGATCAATAACTATGCCTTTACTATTTTAATTGATTCGGGGGCTAGTCATAGCTATATATATCCTAAGGTAGTGGTAGGATTTCAATTACCAAGAAGGAAGCATGGGAAATCTTGGCTGGTGCAGCTGGCTACAAGAGCCAAGAGAAAGGTTGTTGAGTTGGTTAAATCATGTCCAGTGGGCATGAATGGACTGAGTACCAAGGCAGATTTGAACATCTTGCCTTTGGGATCATATGATTTCCTAACTGGTATGGATTGGTTGGACCAACACCATGCCATATTAGACTGTCATAACAAGGAATTCACTTGCTTTAATGAGGAAGGAAATCAGAGATCATTCCAAGGAATTCCCAGGGTAGTTATTGTCCAGGAAATCTCAACAATGCAACTAAAGAAGTGTTACAGGAAGGGATGCCAAATATTTGCATCCCATATGGATGAATCACCTAAGGATAAGGTGCCAAAATTAGAGGATCATGTAGTCCTAAAATATTTTGAAGATGTGTTCAAGGATATATGAGGGCCACCTCCAAAGAGATATATTGATTTCTCTATAAATTTGATGCGTGGGGTAGCTCTAGTATCAAAGAATCCATACCGGATGAGCACACCAGAACTGAAAGAACTGCAAATGCAGCTTGAAGAAATTTTAAATAAGGGGTACATATGCCCAAGTGTGTCACCGTGGGGTGCCCCAGTGTTATTTGTGAAGAATAAAAATGGGACCCTGAGATTGTGCATTGACTTCAAACAGTTAAATAAAGTAACTATACAGAACAAGTATCCTCTACCAAGGATCGATGATATCTTCAATCAGTTTAAGGATGAAAGGTTATTTTCAAAGATGGATCTTAGGTCGGGATACCATCAGGTAAGGATTAAATATGAATACATCAACACGACCTCCTTCAGGGAAAGGTATGGTCATTATGAGTTCACAGTGGTGCTATTTGGGTTATCAAATGCACTAGATGTTTTCATGTTCTTAATGAATGGTATTTTCCAATAATATTTAGACCAGTTTGTCATTGTATTTTTGGATGAAATCCTTGTATATTCCAAGACAAAGGAAGAGCACTGGAAGCACTTGAGGATGGTGTTACAGGTGCTAAGAGAGCACCAACTATTTTCTATGTTGAGCAAGTGCTCATTTTTCCAAAATCGAATCCACTATTTGGGACATATAATATCCGAAGAGGGAATAACAATAGACCTTGAAAATATTGAAGCCATTAAAGGGTGGGAAACACCTAAGAATGTGACATAATTCAAATCCTTCATGGGTCTATCTGGCTACTACATGATATTCATTGCAGGATTTTCGAGGATTGTTCACCCAATCTCTTCCTTGCAAAGAAAAGGGGTAAAGTTTCAATGGACAAAAGAATGTGAAAAGAGTTTCCATCAATTGAATCATCTATTAACTAGTGATCAAATTATGAATAATGCAGATTCAGATGAAGAATTTGTGGTTTGCACAGACACATGCAAAGAGGGAGTGGGTGGAGTCCTTAGCCAGAATGGGTTTGTGATATGTTTTGAATCCAGGAAATTGAAAGAGAATGAAAGGCTCTATGCTACTCACGATTTGGAGTTGGAAGCCATAGTACACGCTTTAAATAAATGGAGACACTTCCTCATGGGAAATAGGTTTGAGATAAGAATAGACCATAATGGTTTGAAATATTTGTTTGATCAACCTACCTTAAATTCCAGGTAGAGCATATGGTTGGTATTTCTCTGTGAGTATGACTTTGATATCAAGCACATCAAAGGAAAGGAGAACAAAGTGGATGATTCACTCAATAGGAGAGTGCATAAACTACATTCTAAATCCATCAACATGTATCAAACCAATCTTAAAGACATAATTTTGAAGGCTACAAAAGAAGATACACAGTACATGGAAATGGTAACAAAGTTACAACAAGGTAAGATGCTACAAAAAATAGAAGATTATAGATTGGAAGTTGATGGAATACTCCTATACAGGAACATAATTTATGTACCCAGTTCTCATGAATTGAGGAGTATGATCATGAAAGAGATGCATAATTTGCCTTATGGTGGGCACCTTGGATATCAGAAAAGAATGGAAGTAGTCAAGAGCCATTACTATTGGCCAGGCATGCAGAAAGACATTGCAGAATACATTGCTAGATGTATGGAGTGTCAAAGGGTCAAAGCTGAGCATAGACACCCAGCTGGGTTGATACAACCATTACCCATTCCTGAATTGAAGTGGGAAGTGGTGACATTGGATTTCATCACAAGATTACCCAAAACAAACAAGCAACATGATTCCATCATGGTGGTGGTGGATAAGATTATGAAGGATTCTAATTTTATTCCCTTGAAGAATACTCACATGACATCTAATGTTGTTGATATTTATATGAGGGAAATAACATGATTGAATGGTAGTCCCAAGAAAATTGTTTCTGACAGAGACCCAAAATTTACCTCAAAGTTTTGGAGAGGATTATTCAAGGGGTTCAGAACAAACCTGAACTTCAACACAACTTATCATCCTGAGTCTGATGGACAAACATAAAGAGTAAATAAAGTGATAGAAGATATGTTAAGAATGTATGTGATGGACAAACCATCCATATGAGAAGAATACCTACACTTGGTAGAGTTTTCTTACAACAATGGGTACCAAGCATCATTGAAGATGAGACCATTTGAGACACTTTTTGGCATAAAGTGCAACACACCAAGAAGATGGGACAACCCAACTGATAGAGAAATAATTGGGACATAGTTGCTCAGGGAAATGGAAGAGCAATTGTTAAAGATTAAGCAGAATTTGAAGGCTGCCCAAGACAGGAAGAAAATCTATTTTGACAAAGGCAGAACCCACAAAGAGTTTAAAGTGGATGATCATGTTTTCTTGAAGTTCAAAGCCAAAAAAAGTTCCCTGAAGCTGGGGGAAACTAGTCCATGTTGGCAGCCAGATATTGTGGATCGTTTGAAATTCTAGAAAGGATTGGACCAATAGCTTATATGATTTCATTTCCTGCATGCATGATTATTCATAATATGTATTTTATGTCTCATTGCTCAAGAAATATATACTTGATTCTAATCATGTGCTTTATTGGAATGTGATTCGGGTGGAGAAAGAAGGCGCTTTACAAGTTTATCTAGTGTGCATACTGGATTGGAAAAGCAAGCAGCTCTGGAATCGAGCCATAAGGCTTGTAAAGGTCTAGTGGACCTGGTACAATCTTGAGGATGCAACATGGGAGCACGAAGATGTTATGCATGCATAATACCCACATTTTTTTTGAGGATTTTGAAAATCTTGTTGATGTTGTGTAAATGAGTTGCACTGAGGATAGTGCAAAAATAAGGGTAGGGGATTGTAATATCCCAAGGCCAAGACCTGGTTGTGATTATGAATTTAGCATTTTTGTTGACTAGTGAGCCAAGTAATTATAAGTTGGTAGGATTATGTGTTTATTAGGCTGGAGAGCCTAGATGTTAAAGGCCAATAGCCTGTTTTGTACATGTAAATATTCATATTATTAATATAACAACATCGTTGCATGTAGACCGACCACGAAGAAAGAGTTATGGGGGACTAAGATCCACTAGGTTGGGTAAGGGAAGGGGGTTGAGAGGCTAGGAGAAAGGGGCTAATCTTGAGGGCTTAACCTAAGGGAATATTCTAATTTATTTCCTGAAAATAATAAAGTTGGGAAATAAACCCTAATATCCTGAGTTCTTTTGGGAAAAGGGAATGAAATCCAAGTGGAAAGGGACGAGATCCCAAAAGAGCCATGTGTCAACCTGGGCGCATGCAGTTTTATGGGGGGGATTTCTTCGTTGTGGGTGTTGGCTCGCCCTTATATCCATGCTCCCCAATCAGGGAAGTATGGAGATTGAGCATTCACACAAAAAACCATTTTTATCCCTCCTTCGTTGACCTATGAAACCTATGAAACCTACACACACCTCTAAGCATGCACACATATGTGGAACCTACCAGCATTGAGCCATATCCTGTGCATTTATGAAATGAACAACATACCTATACCTTAGTTGAATTCTAAATGGGTTCACCAGAGCTATTGTTGGTTCTCTAAGAGCGGGAGTGAAGAAGTGAGTTGTGATGCCCATCGGTAGAAGAGGCAGGTTGTCAGGCCTATAAGAAACTCTCTCTGGGTGAGAGAGTGAGCTGAGGAAGTGAGTTCTTCTGGAGGGATTCCAATAGTAGCTACAGAGATCTGAGAATTCCTGATCCGACATGTTGCTAAATCCCTAGAAAGGGAGGTGAAGTAGACGATGGAATGTGGGACAATGAAGGTGTATATTCCTGGGGTGGGACAGGCATGTGGGGATTGAGAGTCTATGAGTTGTGGGCGTAAGTGGCTCCTTAGAGGAAATCCTTCCTGTTTTACTGTGCAACTTCCTGTTGTCCCTGCATAGCCTAGGAATCCCTTGCCCGATGGAGTTTAGTCCTAGCTCAGGGGTGACCCACTGATGAGAGTGATGAGTATCATGGTCTAAGGCTAGGAGGTTTGTGGAAGGTATGCACATAGTTGGTGTACTTCAATTAAGAGATAATTATATTTTCTATGCTTAATGGTTAAATGATGTATTTAAGTGCATGTCTGTGATTCTTGTAATAATATCATGTGTTTCACTGCATTTATGTTTCCATATTATCTCTTTCATTTCCTATTAAGTTTATATGTGGATATTTCCAAAAAATAGCTCTATCGGAGGTAGCATGCCCTGACCTATTGGTCGTTCGACCGAGGATGTTACAAATTGGTATCAGAGAAAACAAATGTTTACTCAGTGACAATGGTCGACCTTTTGGTGGCTGGGGAAGTTACAAAATGATATCATAGAAAAAAAATGTTTACTCAGTGACTATGGCTGACCTGTTGGTGGCTGGGGACATTACATATGCCACCATACAACATGAATATGCCTCAACCATGTACAATCAAATCAAATATATGAACTATAATAACCATGTCATATGTTGAACCAGATATACGAGTGCTCCTCACTCAAGAAAGCAACCAAGATATACCATATCCAAATACCAAACCAACCATACCAAGTATGCCTCAAGCATACACCATATCATGACAAGAAGTAACCATCAAAACACGTATACAACCATACCAATACCTCTGAAGCTAACCTGAAACTCTGAGATGGTGATCCGTGGACTTCCTTTAGACCTTTATAGACCTGGTACCAACATCTACTAAAACGTTCACAATATTTTCAAAGATACACGACTTTCTCTTCTACAATCCACAGATATTCATGCTTTCCTCCACTACAGCCTGCATACATCCACGCCCTGATGAACTACAAGTCATGGATACCTCAGAAACTAGGGTTTTCTACAACCTCGAGACTTTCACCTTCGACCCTCCTTTGTTACCTCAGAAAAATGACGCTACAACCTTAGAAAAATATCACTAGATCAAAAGAAAGATAAGAAATGAATAAGTGTGTGAGTTTCCTTGTGAATGACTCCTTGAGGTTCTTATATACTTTTTTTAGGTAAATCCTCTCCTTAATTTAAGGGTTCTAGGGTTTTCTTGTTACAACAACTTTATCATTTTGACCAAGACTTACAACAAACTAGGGTATTCTTTTCCACTCTTTGGGGCTTCCAAATTTACAAGGCCATATCTTCATAACTGTGAGGAACCACATGGTATTTGATATATCACTGAAAAATACACGATGATCTCTATCCATATATGAGGGTCTTTCCTACATTCACACTATCCTTTCTATCCATATTCTTCATTCATCTTCGATTACCAAAACCACACTGTTAGGGATAACATAATTCTTCAAGGGTTGACATCAATTTCTAAGATCACTTTCCAAGGGTTGACATCAATAACAATGAACTGTCCAAACCAAATATCCAATAATACCCCCCCTTGGAAATGATCGCGACACTTAGGCATGGAAAGCCTTATTCTGATGCTACCCCTATGACCATTGATCCCCCTATCTGCATGCTTCTTTCTCTCCATCTCCATGCCTTGCTCTTTATCTCTCCCTCTTTGACATCAATGGAAAAGAATAATCCTCCTCTTAGGGATGCTCCCCCTATATATAGGCCTCTACTAAATCTATTGACCTTTTTCTTCATGGTGCTTCCTCGTGTAACTTTCTAATGTATGTGAAAAGCATTCAAAATAATTATTTACTTGAACTCTTCAAGACTTTTGTTTCTCTCCCCATGTCTTGTTAAGTTTGATTCCATGAGGATCACTGTGGGGAAGAAACTACTCCAATTTTCTGTTTCAAATACTCAAAAGTTTCCTTTGCAAGCACTTTGGTGAAGATATCTACAATTTGCTATTTTTTCCTCACATAATCTAGCTTGATGTTATTCTCTGTAGCCTTTTCCCATAAGAAGTGATACTTGATCAGAATGTACTTCATCTTAGAGTGCATCACTGGATTCTTTGAAATACTGATGGTGCTGGTGTTGTCACAAAGTATTGAAATGGGATCATCATACTTTACTTACGTATCTTGCAAAGTATACTTCATCCACAGAACCTGAGAACAACATGTCGTTGCATCAATGTATTCTACCTCTACCATGGACAAAGATATTGATGACTTCTTCTTGTTTAACCATGATACCAGAAACTCACCCAAGTAGAAATCTACCCCACTTGTACTTATTCTATCATCAATGAAACCTTCCCAATATGCATCTATGTAGGCAACAAGAGATAGATCCTTCCATTTTAGATAGCATAAACCAAACTCTTCTATACCTTTGAGATATCTATATATCCTTTTTACTGTCAAAAACATGTGATTCCTTTGGTGCTACTTGAAACCTTGTAACCTGTCCAACTTCCTGCATCACGTTCGGTCTAGAATTTGTCACATAAAGTAAGATACCAATCATCGATCTATATTGTCTATGATTTTCATCCTTGGAATCATAATCCTTACTTAACTTGCAACTTGTTTGCATAGGAGTACTGACTAGTTTTCAATATGTCATTCCAAACTTCTTCAACATTTCTCCGATATACGTTTTTTGAGAGATGAAGATACCTTTGTTGCTCTAACATATCTGTAGTCCCAAAAATAAGGTTAACTCACCAAGAAAGGACATCTCAAACTCATGCTGCATGTCTTCACAAAACTTCTAACTCATCCTGTCATTGTGACTTCCGAAGAAAATTTCATCTACATAGACTTCAATAATCAATATATTGTATCGATCCACCTTTATGTAGAGATTGTTGTTTGCATTTCCTTTCCTGAACTCTTTTTTTTGTAAATATATGTCCAGTCTCGAATACCATGCTCTGGGGGATTTTTTGAGACCATATAAATCTTTCTTCAATCTGCAAACATAGCTTTCCTGCTCTGCTAACTGAAATCTTTATGGTTGCTCAATGTAGACTTCCTCCTCTAGATATATATTTAGAAATGTTGATTTCACATCCGTATGATACATTTGAATATTCTTGGAGCATGCATAATCTAGTATTAGTCTGATTTATTCCATCCTGACAACTGCGGAAAACGTCTGTTCAAAATATATACCTTCAACTTGAGACTATCCTTTGCATACCAATCTTGCTTTGTTCCTGGTAACCTGTCCATCCTCGTTCAATTTGTTCATGAAGATCCACTTTGTACCGATGAAATTCTTGTTCTTCAATCTTGGAACTGATTCCCATGTGTCATTCTTCTCTATCTAATCTAACTCTTCATCCATGGCCTTGACCCAGTGTTCATCTTTGTTGGATTCTTCGAAACTGTTTGGCTCAATTGTAGACAATAGTGCTAGATGTTGTTTTTCTGGTAAACGAATTCTTCTTTCAGTTTCAAATCCTTCATCTTTATTTCCAATAATATGATCTAATGGATGAATCTTCTGCACTCATATACTAGGTGCCTTTGGAGGTACTTGAATATCCTTTTGTTCTTTCTCTGCTTATGGCTGCTCTTCTTCTTTAGATGATTCTTCATCTACTTCTTCTTCTTTCAGATCTTCTTCATTATCCTATTCCACTGAATCTTTTCTACTTTCCTTTATCTTTCGACGATCTATATCATCAACCATCACATTGATTATTTCCACTATTCTGTTGAGTCTCAGATTGAAACATTTTTATTCTTTCCTTTTTCTTGAGTACCCAGCCAATATGCCTTTATCGACTCGAGAATAAATTTTTCTAATTCTTCCATCTTCTCTTTTGATGTAGCATTTGTTTCTAAAAAATATGAAGTGCTTTACATTTGTTGGTATTACTTTCCATAGCTCATATGGAGTCTTATCCCTATTATTTCTGAGCATCCCTCTATTCTGAATGTGAACTATTGTATGCACTGCTTGTACGCAAAATAAATATGTCAACTTAGAATCCATTAACATGGTTCTGGACATTTCCTGTATTGTTTTGTTATTTCTTTCAACAACTCCATTTTTTTGAGGTGTCTTGGCTACTGAGAATTGCCTCTTTATCCCATGATTGCTGTAGAATTCCATGAATTCCTTTTATGTAAATTCTCCTCCATTGTTTGATCTCAAACACTTGATTTTCAACTATGTCTCAGTTTCAACCATCACGTTGTATGTCTTGAAGCTTTCAAATGCCTCTGACTCCTTGTTTAGAAACAAAACTACAGTCATTTTTGTGTAGTCATCCAGTAGTAGCATGAAGTACTTTTCACCTTTCAATCATTTTGTTCTTATCGGTCCAACCAGATCGGTATGTACAATTTCCAGTGGTTTTGTTGTGGAGTATTTATTTGACTTGAACTTTGTCTTGTTTTTTTTTTCCCATAGACAATGCTTGCATAGAATGTTTGTTTACTTCGAGAGATTAAAAATTTCTCTTACTTCTTCCTTTTTTCTAACTTTGACAAGATTATCAAAATTTATGTGACCCATTCTTCTGTGCCAGATCTAATTTTCACCATCCTTTCCTAAGAAACATCTTTCCTTTCTCATTTCATTTAGAACATATATGTTTCTTGGGGTCCTCACAGTTGTAGCTACCAACTTTCCCGATTCTTCTTTCCTTATCTCACACTTCTTTGAATCAAACACAAGTTTGTGTCCTTGATCACACATTTGACTTACACTTAGAAGATTATATTTCATGTCTTCGACCAATAAAACATTTTCCGTCGTGGCATCCTTACTTCTAAGATTTACTCTGCCCTTTCTAATGATTTTGGTTGAGTTGTCATTCCCAAATGAAATTGAACCATCTCTTTCCTTCTTCAATGTCAAAAACCTATCTTTGTCACCTGTCATATGCTTTGAGCATCCACTGTCAACATACCATCCACGTTTCTCGTGTTGATATTGTAGAGAAATATTGCATTCTTCAGTGTTGAATTGATCATGCTTTCTTATCCATATCCCTTGTGGTTCCTTCTTATGACTGTTGATATTTTTCTTTGGTTCCCTTGGAGGAACAATGAGTCTGCAATCTCTAGCCATATGTCTAAAGTTGTTGCACTTGTAGCATTCTACCGCATCACTTAATGATTCAAATTTGTTGTAGCATCTATTATGTTCTTCATGATATCTTATTGGATAACTATTTATTGTATAAACCTCATCATTGCTTATGTTCTTGGTATTGGCTCTACAATTCATAGCTTTGTGCCCAAAATTATAACATGAATAACATGAACCAAGAAAAATAGTTTGATACATGGGAGTGGAAGATCTTCTGAATGGTTCCTCTCTTCTAAATCCTTCTTCTTCTTGAGGTCTTTCTATAGATGGTTGTTGATGATATTGACTTTTGAATATTCTAGGTGGTGTGGTGTCTCTGTAATATTCCCCTTGAGTTTTCTTGTCTTTTTCTTTCGAGGGACCTTTGACAATTTCTGCTTCTTGTTCTGTCGTTTTGGAGATTGAACCTTTCTTTGTCTAGGTCTAATTATATCGCAGTATAGATCTATAATAATAAATTATTTGACTGTTAATGATATTATCCAGTATCTTGGTATTGTTTTGTTGCATGTGTAACGAACCTCCTCGTTAAGCCGACAAACCTCTTATAACAAGTGCATAATTTTTATTTTTTTTAAAGCTGTGTGCGCGTGTGTACAAGGGAAATAAGAACATTCGACTCTGCATCGCCACCTGACGATGAATAAGACGCAAACCATGATGAACACAACAAGATGACATAAGACGCATAACAACTAACTGTGTGCATCTAACGACGATCAATCAACAATAAGTAAGACTGACTACCCGCCCGTCCTACCCTGCAATGGTTAGGACCTCCAAGACACATAAGCAACGCTCAAGCCTAGGTTCCCATCGATTTTAACCATTTAAGGTCTCAGGGCTGGCGACTATTCTGAGGAACATGGAGGTGTCTACATCCCGCCCGACACAAGCAGACCAAGTAAATAAAGGATCACAACAAAGTACAACAATTATTAAATGAACAACTACGTCCTCAACGGAATGCGCAAATCAGAAGGACTCCGACAACAACCAGCCATTGTTAAGACAAGGTAAATTTCTATGACTCAATTGGCATTAATTACAAACCAATTACTCCATTAATTCCATTAATCGACGAGTTACCCAACCCAACCTTAGAATAATGTAAATTGAAGTAATTGCAATCCCCATTTACTAACTCGTAATAATTTATGGTACTTAGTTCAAGGACCTTACATTTTATGTGTCATCAATAACAATAAAATTTCAATAGCATTACAATAAAATAATATTGCCATTATATCTTATATTACAATAACTTTGCAATTAAAATAACAATAAAATTTCATATCATGTTATCAAACACTAACATTATATTTTTATTTTATATTGCAGTAAAGTACTACCTTTACATATTACAAACAATATATTACAATAGCATTGCAGTTACACATCACTATACCATTTATGAGATCATTTACAATAAAATTTCAATAACAGTACAATACACCAACAATATCTTTACATTATATGGCCATAACCGTGCAAATAAAATAACATTAAATTCATTTTAGGTTATCTAACATTGACATTGCATTTTACTACTAGAATAGAATAAGTTATCTCATCTAACTTAAAGTTTTTATAATAAAATAAGGCTAGCTAATCAAGAAGATTCCTTTTTACTAGAGGGGTAATCCCTCGGTGCCTTCTAAATTTCTAAAAGCACCACTCCTTGAACTTTTATGAAGAATAAAATATCCTTTCAGTAATAACCTATCATTTAGAAATCCAAAGGCATAGATTACCTTGAAACTATAACCTTTGACTTATGTATCATTAATTCAAGATCATCTGAAATATAATCATTACACTCGTTCACAATATTAAGTTAGTTCCATGTTTCTCTACAACCAGAAAGCTATTATATGGTAAATACATCCACCATTACAACGATAAAGAAACTATCATCAACAGATTATAGTTACTATGGTCGCTAGATAAATAAAATTAGAGAAACTTGCTTCCCACACATTGAGATAGTGCGCTATCATAATCCATCAATAAAAGAATAATTAAACTTCAGGGCCATTCACACAAAGACTAAACTGCTATCAATCAATAACTCTCTGACAGGGCGAGGAGCACCGCTACAAGTTCTATCTAGAAGCAAGGCGCACAGGGGTACAGGTTGTCTAAACGTTTAAGGATCTGCAATTTACTGTCAAAAATCCTGCAAAACTATAACGGCTGCTAAAGGTTACTGCCATGTCCACTGTCACTTCATAAAGACAGAGTTCACGGTTGTCAGCATTAAAGAGCTGCCTCGAGATAGCTGCAAGGAAGGGAAATAGCCCCGAACCTGCAGCAAGCACAAATCCAATAAAAAGGGCCTCAAACTACTCAAGCTGGAGACACTGATCAAGGATGGGTCATGAAGGTCTCTGTAACTATGATAACTCTTTAATCGATCTGGTCTCGAATTCTGGATTTTGTTAAACTAGTTTAAAGGTAAAATTTTGTTGTCCAAAAATTGCTGAACCACGCCTCGATATCTACAGGTCATACATGGTAAGGGCTTACACAACTTTTATCACAGTAAGACACTAGAGGGTCATCTACATTAAATCATTTCAACAACAGGAATCATAAATTACAATGTTGGTGGTGTGGATTGACCCACCCATTGAGATTGTTTTGGAAAATGGAAAATACACGCAGTCGACTCAGAAACAAAATGCATCCAAACTCTGTAGCCATAATAAGAACAGGGAAGCAGACGCAGCACAAAATGAATCGCAGGGGAACGCTACCCTCTAAACAAAAAACAAACAAAAAAAACACGCAAAACATTAAAAATCGCGATTCTTCTTTCAGTTGATCCGACAACTTGCGAAATGGAAATATGGATTCATTCCACACTTCTCCACGATCTCTGTCCAGGGCATTCCATTCCTGAGCGCTTAAGGTAAACAAGAATTCAATGGCTGGTGTGAAGGAAAGGCGAGCCTAGTGTGTGGCAAAAGGGACAATCCCCATAAACTAGACCAAATATCTGTGGGGGTGGGTGAAAACCCAACCTCTCGACACTGCATTGATTGGTTTACATCCATACAGAAGGAGTTCACCCCTAAGTAAAAGACTGGAGTATTAGGTCCTTATCTAATTCTGACGAATTTTCCTTTGTTGAGTGAATTTGCCATCACATCCGCTGCTGGAAGAGTTTGAAGTAAAATACAGAAGTAAACGGTTATATATTTTTTTCTTACCACAGTAAATTTTTCTCATTATCTATGTAAATGACAGAAGTACATGTTATATTATCACCGCATGAATTCACTACTTGCAATACATCCATGTAAAAACAACCATGCATCATAACTATATCAGTGAATGTCAATGACTGTAAAACTATACAACAAAAAATTTAAATGCGAATATACCACATCCAGGAAAAATACAACGTGAAGAGTAACGCCGAAACTTAAAGATCCAACCAAGGAACAATAAAACTCAGACCAGAACATTGACCAAACTAATTTTAGGAAATCAATCGAACGGGCAAAAGATTAAGACAAAATTCATCCATTATAATCATCATACAGATCAAGCATAAGTTCCTAATGCATTCTACTCTACAAAATACAAATCATGTCATTGCCTTATCACCCGCTTCGAATGATGTCTACGTGCTCCGTGCCACTCCCGCTCGCCGATCGTCGAGACCTCACCAGTACCTTCCAGCCAACGCTAGGGGTACTCTGCTTCCCCCTTAGACCCCCCAGACACAAAGGGGCCACACAGTATCCAGATGGTATGTCTAGCTCCCAGCTCACCTCGCAAGGCCGAGCTACCACTCCTATCTGAGATGGGAAATCCCAACTCCCCACAAGTAATCAATCAAGTCACAAATCCGACAGCGTAACGTTACGCTAACCGTCGATCCCCTCTTCATTCTCCTCTCTCTCTTTTATAGACTTTTAGAACTTCCAAACTTTCCCTAATCTCATTTGATTTAAGTTTTAATAAAAAAATTCTAATAATTCTTCTTCATACATGTGTCATCCATCCCCCACTTTCCTCCAATAATTAATTTCTTTAAATTAATAATTGTCTCATTTCCCTCACCCACCTAGAGTTGCTCCTATTTTTGCTCCTAGGTGTTCCTAGATTCCCTTACACGTTTAAATACTTTCCCTAGAAAGAAGTTGCTAATTTAGTTCAATATAGAAGGTTCTTAAATGCAGATTCTTTACTAAGTTGACCTTGCTTTTTACCATAAGTTCCCTTCTTTCCTTTATTATGTTTCCTCCATTCCTTAGTTTCCTAAT